>VTPC01090961.1:0-11477 GCA_011009095.1 Ignelater luminosus
TCTTAACACATAACGTTAGTTTTAACATTGATACATTACACAAATAAGTTATTTGTATTCCTCAGAACAAAAAGAGTTTTTAATACATCAGCTTGTAACTAGATAAATGATAATGAACTTGAAACCAAAATACATAAACTGAACAACGCTAAGGCCGTCCCTAAGTGGACTAGTTACATCATGTTACAATGTTCCTTATTTCTTAACCCTCTTGAAGTAGAAACGAGTGTAGCCGCCTAAAATGACCACCCGTTGGGGTTAGTTTTGTTTGCAAAAAGGTCAAGCTGTGATTCCCAACAGGTCACCTGCGGTAAGTCGGATTTGACCCTCTATTAAATAAGCTAGATGCTAGAAGTAACATGCGCCTTCTATTAGCCTTTTGGTGGTGGTGCCCGGATTGTCTGAAAGTCACTTTCCAATTATTTTTAGCAAAGCAAAACCCACCTCGACAGTAAACACGGATTGGCTACATCCTACGACTGGTTGTTTCTTATTTCTGGTTTCGCTCTCTATCAGCCTTCTTAAGAGAGATAAATACAAGCGCGGGTCGGATTACACTAAAAAGCGATCAGCAGCAACCGTCCGAAAGCCATTCTCCTACGTTTCAGTGTTTGAATAGAAGAATCGAGCTGCTACTTTACAGAAATTAAATCCTTAGATAAGTAAAATAGTTATTCTTCACTATAAAGAATCTTAAGACTAAACACTATCCTTTATTCATGGATGGCCTTCTCACGAGTCACTTTCGGTGGACAAAGGTCGTGTTTTGTTTTGTGTTTATGTTCTTAAGGGAACTAACCGCGAGCAAGATAAGGCTGTGGCAAAAGACAATCGGGAGGGGTGAATCGTCTGAAAGCCACTGCTCCATCACTTCTAACAACGCAAGACTCACCTCGAAAATACCAGTTGTTTTCAAGATACAATAAATCTGCGAAAAATTACAATTGTCAGTGTCCGGATCGTTTGAAAGCCCCTCTCATACCATTGCCAACAATCCATATCCCAACTTAATTAGATCAGTCGTTCATAAGATATGTAAAATCTGTAATTAAAAAAAAACACTAATTGCTAAACTAAATCTAAAGAAATATTTACATGGGCACTTTTAATAGCCAAAGCCAAGTTTTTGATTAAATATACACAGATAAACTTTATTGATGCATGTATGATCTTCTTTTAACTTACTTAAAACTTATAATACCGTACAAATATAATTACCATTTTCAGAATCTCTCTTTGAAACCACCTACCCCTAAATAATGAGAAGTGCACTACATTCTGTATCACAACAGGTTTCATGCATAATAGAATTCCAAACTGGACCACACAACAAAACTCAGTTACTATGTTTCAGAGGCTATCAAATTCACATCCAAGCGATACTTTAAGTTTAAATAAATCTAACCATTACAGTTTTCAAAGCGATACCGCGGAGTAGGCACAATAACAGATCGGAAAACGATTCCATCCAAGTTCGTATTTTCTCCAACTATGAAGCGACGGTAACAGAAACAACGTGCCTTTCCAACAGCTAAAATATAAATGATGGTTTATTAACACAATAACTTCAAGATCGGATTAAGCAATTTTATACAGAATAAAGGAGTGATACCTGAAACTTACTTACTTTTTTACCGTATATACCAACTAGCACTGCAAAAGTTCCTAAATATACGAATAAATTATGTAACATCCAAAATACAAAAATATCAGAATTTCTTATCTTAAAGTTTCAATTGTATATAAAATATTTATTTTCTCATTATAACATTTAACATTTAGAAAAAGAAAGGGTCGAAAGCCTTAAGTTGATTTCAGTAGCAAAGGTGTGTTTTGCGAATACACAAGAGTGTATGTGTATGTTATCACCAGTTTCATGAATAATACATGGGCATTATTGGATTTTCATGTGCTATTCGACACGTGGAATTCATATATAACTTCATTATAAGTTCACGATCCTCTATGCGTTTCTGTTTCCTACTGAAGGGAGTTCGAAGTGAATATAGTTTTAGCACAACACAAGTTCATTAAATTATTTAATAATTTGATTACCCTTTAGAGGTTTTAAATATATAAAATTTTGCAAGAGCTGAAAAAATAAATTTTTTCTTATTAATTTAATGATTTGGAACGAAAGGAAACGGATATAGGACAATTATTTTGGCTTCTAATTTAATCTTGCGCTTATTTAATTAAATTTATTAGGTTTGACTTTCTTCTGTAGCGAAAAAGCTCTTAAGCTAATGGAATGGACAGTATAAAATTAAATTTTCAACAGTAAAAACAAAGCGATTTAGGTTTATTACTTGTGGCAATCTTCCACATTTTCAATTATAATGGATATCGGTGGTAAAATACGTAAAAAGGAAAGGGAGGCCTAAATGGAAATGTGTTGAAAGCTACTCTGCAGAATGATAAATAATTGTGTTTAAGAAATGTCAGCTAGAACAAATGAAGCGTCTTTTTTTTAATTTACGTTGATACAGCAAGAGTAAATGGTATCAGGCGAAAGAAAAAATATGAATGATACAAAATATTAGTATTCAGAAACAATACAGGAATCTCATTTATTGATAAGGAGGGGCGAGTTTTCTCCAGGTGCAAAGTAAAATTGAACCGGAAATGCGATTATTACTTGATCATTTTTGAACAAAAGAAAAGCGTGGATTTTTGGTTAGACAATAGAATCCATGAAAGTTTCATGCCAAAATTGTTTTCTTTTTCTAGACTAATGCTACTGTTGCAAAACAGACCATGACTATTTAAGAATCACAAATTGTAACCTTCTAAGCTCCTCTAATAAAATATTTTTTTTTTATAATTTATTGATACAGCACACTTAGATCGCACTTGCATTATTTTATTAATTATCACTTTAAGTCAGCGGCTGCTGGCTTTAGCGCAATGGTCTCGCCTCGTACTATTTTTTACTTTCTTTCTTTCCAGAACTCTTCTGTCTACTCCCGGACGTTTTCAAAGTTGTCGTTAGTGCCTTCACTCTCTTTCTTCTCACCTTTTTTCGGCCTTCATATATCCAACCTGTAAAGTCCTAAAGTTCTGTCACTTTTTCCACACATATCCACACCAAACAGTACCACCTTGTTTTTCAAAATGATTTTTTCTTTCCAGAGATTTCTCTGGCTGTTGTATATCGTTTGCTAACCAGATCTTGGATTAAGTGTTACCAACTAGCGTGGGAGAACCTAAGGGCGTGATGTGAGCGGTTTGGTGATGGCGGCGGTTGACGGCGATGACCCAGGTGACCTTGGCGGCGACATACGATAGGCTTCTACAGCGTGGCTATTGGGAGGTTAGAGTTAAGGTTGCATTGACTAAAACACGTGGTGATTCCCATTCGGTTCCCGGTATTTACGTGCGTAGCCCCGCAGCATCAAGGACTGAGGTCGGTCCATGCTGAAAGCTCATGGGTGATGCTAAGAGAGTGGGAGTCTTGCACATGATGCTTCGGTAACATTCGCCTCCGATCATTCGATCGAGCCATAACCTTAGGTACCTCGATGTTTTATTGTTTGTTTTTTTTTTTTGAAACTGCGAAGGTTGCGTTACATCGAGAATACTACAAAAGCTAAGATACGTCGAAAATAACGCAACATGTTTACAAATATGACTTCTTGTCCTTGAACTTTACACAGCAGTGTTACGCACACTCACTTTGTTCCGCTTTCGAAATCAAGTTTCACAAACACTTATCTTGTCTCTCAGCGTTGCGACGACGCCGACGTGGAAGGTCTTAGTAAATGTCGTGGTAGCGTGGCTGATCCGGACTTTAATGGAGCCTGAAAAGCGCGACGTAGTCGGCCTACATGGAGCTTCGCTGCCCTTCCGGAAACGTCGACCAGATACATGTCGTGTTTGGAGAGGCGACGGAGAATGCGATATGGACCACTCCACTTTCTAATTAAAGGCTGGCGGTGTCGCTGGTCGGCTGGTCGGTTAGCTTACACGTACTGCTGCTGGTTGCGCCGCGCCTTCGCAGGTCTGTTCTCCGGGAATGGTATTGGTGATTGCTGGTCGTCAGTACTCCGCTAGCCAGCACGGCTGGTAGGTGCTCGTCCCAGGTGTCTTGTGGCTTACCTGTCATCTGCAGGCTGAATATTTTTTTTATTTCCTGATTGATATTTTCCCGCGGCCGATAAACTGAGCCCCGTTATCTAAGATGACGGCTCTTGAACAATTATACGACGAATGCACTTAGTGACGGTGCTTTGCTGAATGGCGTAGACTTCTACCCACCGACTGAACGGTGTTGGGGTTGTTGGGTAGGTCCCGAGCAGGTCGCAGATGACGTGTTCAAATGGAGCCTGCAGTTGACGTAGGCGTTAATGGGCAGTGCTTGTAAGAGGCGCACAGAAAAAGCTTTTGACTTACTCCCGAGTCTTGGGGTCTAGGACGACCCAGTGGTAGTTCTGTCGGATAGTGCGTGCCGTCTCTTCTGCTCTGAAGTGTCCGGCAAGGTAGGCGTCGTGATGCTGGAAGAAGACCCTCTCGCGGACTTCTTCGGGAACGTGCACCTTCCGTTGCTTGACAAAGTAGAGGAGATCGTCAGCGGTGTGATAGTTAGTGACGAAGTTGCCCTCCCAGCCGAGTCTTTGGAGTGGCTGTTCCTGGAGGCAGACGAGTGTCCTGATCGCCGATTAGGTAAACTCCTCGTCGCAACGCTGGGCGGCGCGGACCTCATCGGCTAGAGTGATGAGGTCAGCTGGACTAGCTGTCAAGACTTCAGCAGCTCTGGAGTTCGGCGTTGGCGGCGGAGCAGAATCGGGCGACAGCAGACGATTGGCGTCTTCGTCGTTGACGTCGGCGGCACGGTCTTCCCAGGGTTTCGGAACAGCATGTCGAGGAACTGGTTGCGCCTTCCCTGACAATGTTCGAAGGTTATTGAATAATACTAGAATTCCAAGTTCCAAGTCGTCCAAGTACACGAGCGCAAATTTGTGTAGATAGTCCGTCAGGACCTATCTTGTACCATGAGCTTTTGGGAAGTGGTGAGTGCTTCCATGAGCCGAAATAGAATCACGCGGAACTGGTACTTTCCAGTAACTATGATATTCTGGCAAAACTGAAAAAAAAATTTTTATTAAGACATATTACTTTGCCCGTCATTACTGGATGAATAAGCTATAAAATAAAACGCACGAGAAGGGGGCTTTATATTGGAAGCAGTGGGAATAGGAATAGGAAGAAGGACCCGAAGGAATATTGACGTGGCTGAAGAGAAAGTAAAGTTTGATTTTGCGGAATTGGTTGAGAATTGTTTTGAAATACACATTTGTTTTCTATTTCGGACACGATACTAAATATTTTGGTTTTCACAGTATGTTGATCCACAGGAGAAAATGTCTTCACTGTAGCTTTGATCCCATCAAAAAAATGATCTAAAACATTTTTTGATAGAGATTGTTCTGCAGTCTTTTGGTCTAGTATATCCCATCAACGTCGACCCTGCAGTTTCAATAGCTGGCATGCATTTCTTTCTTGTGTTTTCAACATTTTTTCGTTTTTGCGACCGACTAGTGATTGGTATGACACCTGGAAGAGGCAATACACTATTTTATCGTCTTCGTCACCAGCTTCAGCAGCACTTCCAGCAGTATGATCTTCAGTAGATTTTAGAAATTCGTCGCTTGATACAGCTACGTCCACGGATGTAAATCGCTCTTTATTTTTCATATATAGTAGTAAAAATGACATTTCCTCCTTATATCTTCACTTTTCACAAGATACAAAGTTATAGAGCAGATTAGAAAAGAGTAAAGAGATCGAAAACCATGGAATCGCAAGATACAAAATCGTAGAACAGATTAGAAAGGAATTGAAAATCGAAGACTTCGAAATCTCAAGATGTAAAGTTATAGAGCAGGTTAGAAGGCACTACAAAGATCGGGAACCTCGGAAAAGCAAGTTGCAAAGTTATAGAGCCGAAAACCTCGGAATCTCAAGGTAAAAGCTCATAGAGCAGGCTAGAAGGGAGTAAAAAAATCGAGGACCCCGGAATCCCGTACACAAAGTCATAGAGCAGATTAGAAAAGAGTGGAAAATCTATCAGCTTAGAATTGCAAAAGACAGGATCATAGAGCAGGTTAGAAGAAAGTAAAATATCAGGGACTCCGGAATCTCGAGATGTAAAGTTATAGAGCAAGCTAGAAGAGAGTAAAGAAATTCTCGATTATCTTACTCTCTTCTAATCTGCTCTATGAGTTTTTATCTTGCCATTCGTAAGTTTTCGATTTTTTTATTGTGTTCTAACCTACTCTAAGTTTGTATCTTGCGATCCTGAGGTGCTTGTTTTTTTAGTTTCTTCTAACCTGCTCTCTGCTACGCTTTCTACGATTAGTTTTGTTTTGCAGCAAAGAAATTCTTTAATTTAAGGATAGGCTAAGGTACTGCTGTAGAGCTTTATACATGCAAGTTTAAAGATTTTCTGACAGTGTTGCATAACAATTTTTGCGTACCGATATAAAGATTGAGGTCTAACTTGAGCGTTCTTAGTGCCTCATGTTGTGCACACAGCATTACAGACAAGATGTTAAGCGTCATAGGCACAGCCTTTCAATGTCTATTTTGGAGTCCGTCTGATTTGGAACCCGACGGAACTGCACATGCCAAAGACGCAAATTCAATCTTTGCTTAAGATCAGCAACATGCTTTCGGCCGGCCTTGGCACAAAATTCATATACAGACCTAGTCCTAGAATATCTTGGGCTTTCCGATCTTTCCGGATCGTTTTTGAATTAGTTGGACCTTTCAGGTTGTTCAGGTTTCAGGTTCACGTTCAATCCAGTTCCTTTCAGATCGGTTATCTTTCGATCAATTAGGCTTTTTGGACAGAATTTTGAACGGCGTTCAAACTTATATTGTCACTCATTTAAAGTAATTTTTATAAACCAAATTTTGAGATTTATCCCAAGTTTCTTTTTATAAAATTAAGAAAAAAGTAAACCAATGCCGAATTAACGTTCCAAGAAAAAAAAATAAAAAAATGGTAGTAAGGAGAAAATTATTTAATGAATACTAAAACCAAACTAATTAACTGATTCCTTTAGATTGTTCTTACTTCTGGGCCACTTTGTAATATTATTCGACTGTTCTGAAGATTTCATATTATTTTTCAAACAATAGAAAAATAAAAGTAATATTATCAAATATAGTGAGATTTAAATATATATGTACTACCCGATAATAAACTTCTATTGAAATACCATGCGAAACGAATATCTTATTTTCAAGTTCAGTGCATCTGTATTAGGTAGTTAGGAGTTGGAGAAATTTTTATTTCATTTTTATTTTAGCCTGTGCAATACAACAATGTTACTATGGAAATCGCATGTAGAAATGTTTCATTGATTTTGAGTATAACGGCACAGCCAGCCAGGAGTGTAGTAATATTCCTTTGAGGAAACGCTTGATTTCTTCAAGGGAATCCGTTTTCATAAGCAGAATCTTATTCAGGCGTAAACAAGATTGCATCACATATGGTAAACACTAGACTGACATTGTCACGTTTGTCGGGTATTTTTTTCACTTTACTTTTCATGTTATAAAGTCTTTCTTTGGCTAGAATTCTTATTTTATTCGAATGTCTTTGAACACTTCGTTTGAATAGGCAACACGCTTTACACTGTAACCCTTAATTCATTTAAGAAAGTTTTTGGCTTTTATAGTTTTATTTCATGAATGTCGTCAATCTGAATACTACATAATGCCGAAGAACTTTCAAGATATCTAAACAAAGTGCGAAGCTTTATAAGTTCTATACGCTTGTTTGACGTCATAAACGAATGAATTAGCCACAGATTAAACATTTCTAAATTATGTTACTCAAATTAATTATTGCTGATGCTGATAGGAATTTGATTGATTACGTGTAAACTGTATTAAGAAATTAGTTGCTTCTTTAGGAAACCTTAAACCTTCTTTAACATTTTCAATTTTGATTAAAATATTACTGGAGTTTTCCAACATCTAATTCAAGAGCTCATTACCAGCTTCGGTATAATGATTACGGGGTCCGTTAAGCTGGCACCTGTAACATGGAAGTTTTATATCTTCATTATTGACGAATTTTTTGCTAATTACTTGCTAAATATGTCCCCTAATAAAAATTCCTTTGCTCAAGCAGTTACCGAGAAAATCGTATAGCCAGCACCACTACCGTCAAAAATAGTTAATCTTGAAGCGACGACTAATTTGCACGAAACCATAAGCTTTGGCTTTTTTTTGCTAGTAAATGAATTTTCATAGCGACTGTCATTTGTCCCTGGTAACATCGAAGTTAATCCTTTTAAATGGAATGATCATATTTTGATAATTTCACGTGAAAGCTATTGTTTTTCTCTTTTCAGTAATACCATATTTGCCTAGTGACATTTTTTGAATTATTTCAAGAGTTTCTTTACTGCAAACCAAAACTAATCGTACGAAACGTAGCAGAAAGCAAATTAAAACAAACTAAAAAAATCGAGAACCTCAGGATCGCAAAATACAAACTTAGAGTAGGTTAGAAGACAATAGAAAAATTGAAAATCTACGAATCACAAGATAAAAACTCATAGAGCAGATTAGAAGAGAGTAAGATCATCGAGGACCCCGGAATTGCAAGATGCAGAACCATAAAGCAGGTTAGAAGAGAGTAAAACATTGGGGAACCCCGGAATCTCGAGATGTAAAGTTATAGAGCAAGCTAGAAGGGAGTAAAGAAATCCAGGACCTCGGAGTCGCAAGATACAAAGTCATACATCAGGTTAAAAGCGAGTAAAGAGATCGAGCATCCCGGAATCTCAGAGTGTAAAGTAAAGAGATTGAGAACCTTGGAATCCCAATATCCGCAGTTATAGAGCAAGTTAAGAGAGAGTAAAATAATCGAGAACCTATGAATCACAAGATTCTTTAAGCAGCTAGAAGAAACTAAAAAAATCGAAAACCTACGAATCTCAAGATAAAAACTTATAGAGCAAATTAGAAGAAAGTAAGATAATCGAGAACCCCAGGATTGCAAGATACAGAATCATAAAGCAGGTTAGAAGAGAGTAAAACATCGGGTACTCCGGAATCTCGAGATGTAAAGTTATAGAGCAAGCTAGAAGAGAGTAAAGAAATCCAGGACCTCGGAGTCGCAAGATACAAAGTCATACATCAGGTTAAAAGAGAGTAAAGAAACCGAGGACCCCGGAATCTCAGAGTATAAAGTAAAAAGATTGAGAACACCGGAATCCCAATATCTACAATTATAGAGCAAGTAAGAAGGGAGTAGAAGATTGAGGACCCCAAAATTCCAATATACAGAGTCTTTGAGCAGCTTAGAAAAGAGTAGAAAATTGAGAACCCCAAAATACCCAGACACAAAATCATTGAGCAAGTTAAAAGAGAGTTAAAAAGTCGAAGACCTCGCAATCACAAGATACAACTTCTAGAGTAGGTTAAAAGGGAGCAGAAAATCAAGGACCCCAGAATCGCCAGACACAAAGTCATAGGGCCCCTTGATTTTTTTTACTTCCCCCTAGCCTGTATCTTGCGATTTCGAGGCCCTGAGATTTTTCTACAACTTTTTAACCTGCTCTATAATCCTGTCTCTTGCAATTCCAAGTTGCTCGATTTTTCTACTCCCTTCTAACCTGCTCCATGACTCTGAGTATGCCGATTCCGGGGTCCTCGGTTTTTTTACTCCCTTCTAGCCTGCTCTATAAGCTTTTACCTTGAAATTCCGAGGTTCTCGACTTTATTATTCCCTTCTAACCTCCTTTAAAGACTCTATATCTTGCGATTCTGAAATACTCGATTGTCTGATTCTCTTTAACTATAACTTTATATCTTGATATTCCAAGGTTCTCTATTTTTATAATTTACACACTAAAATTCAGGAGTCCTAACTTGTTCTAGGACTTTGTATCTTGCGATTTCGGGATCCTCGGTCTGTTTACTCTCTTCTAGCCTGCTCTATAACTTTGTATCTTCCGACTCCGGTATCCTCGATGTTTCAACTCTTTTCTAACATGCTCTATGACTTTGTATCTTCCGACTCCGGTGTCCTCGATCTTTCTACTCTCTCTACTCTAAGTTTATATCTTGTGATTTCGTGGTCTTCAGTTTTTGTACTTCCTTCTAACCTGCTCTATAACTTTACATCTTGTGATTTTGGAATCTTGGATTTTCTACTCCCTTGTACCCTGTTCTGCAACTTTGTATCTTGCTATTCCAAAGTCCTCAACGTCTTTATTCCCTTCTTACCTGCTCTATAACCTTGTAACTTGCGTTTCCGGGGTTTCTGATTTTTGTAGTGCCTTCTAACCTGCTATATCTCTACATCTTGAGATTTCGAAGTCTTCGATTGTTTGCTCCCTTCTAACCTCATCTATGACTTTGTACCTTGCGATTACACGATTTTCGGTTTTTTTACTTCTTTCTAATCTGCTCTATAGTTTTTCGTAATTTCAAAGCTTTCGATTTTCTACTCCCTTTTGGCCTGCTCTATGACTGTATTTTGTGACTCCGGTGTGCTCGATCCTTTTACTCTTTTCTAGCCTGTTTTATGACTTTGTATCTTGCAATTCCGTGGTCCTAGATCTTTCTACTCTCTTCTAACCCGATTTATGACTTTCTATCTTGCGATTCTGAAATACTCGATTGTCTGATTCTCTTTAACTATAACTTTACATCTTGATATTTCGAGGTTCTCTATTTTTATAATTTACACACTAAAATTCAGGAGTCCTAACTTGTTCTAGGACTTTGTATCTTGCGATTTCGGGATCCTCGGTCTGTTTACTCTCTTCTAGCCTACTCTATAACTTTGTATCTTCCGACGCCGGTGTCCTCGATGTTTCAACTCTTTTCTAACATGCTCTATGACTTTGTATCTTCCGACTCCGGTGTCCTCGATCTTTCTACTCTTTCTACTCTAAGTGTATATCTTGCGATTTCGTGGTCTTCAGTTTTTGTATTGCCTTCTAACCTACTCTATAACTTTACATCTTGTGATTTTGGAATCTTGGATTTTCTACTCCCTTTTACCCTGTTCTGCAACTTTGTATCTTGCTATTCCAAAGTCCTCAACGTCTTTATTCCCTTCTTACCTGCTCTATAACCTTGTAACTTGCGTTTCCGGGGTTCCTGATTTTTGTAGTGCCTTCTAACCTGCTATATCTTTACATCTTGAGATTTTGAAGTCTTCGATTCTTTTCTCCCTTCTAACCTCATCTATGACTTTGTACCTTGCGATTACACGATTTTCGGTTTTTTTTACTTCTTTCTAATCTGCTCTATAGTTTTTCGTAATTTCAAAACCTTCGATTTTCTACTCCCTTTTGGCCTGCTCTATGACTGTATTTTGTAACTCCGGTGTGCTCGATCCTTGTACTCTTTTCTAGCCTGTTTTATGACTTTGTATCTTGCAATTCCGTGGTCCTAGATCTTTCTACTCTCTTCTAACCCGATTTATGACTTTCTATCTTGCGATT
>VTPC01090961.1:11487-29971 GCA_011009095.1 Ignelater luminosus
TCGAAATCCTGATTTCTTTACTCTCTTCTAATCTGCTCTGTAACTCTGCATCTTGCGTTTCCAGAATCCTTGATTTCTGTACTCCATTCTAACCTGCTCTAGAACTTTATATCTTGAGATTCGAAAGTCCTCGGTTTTTTATTCCCTTCTAATCTGCTTTATGACTCAGTATCTTGAAATTCCAGGATCATCGATTGTCTTACCTTTTCTAATCTGCTCTATGACTTTGCATCTTGCGTTTCCGAGAACCTCGATTTTTCTACTTCCTTCTAACCTGCTCTATAACTTTGTATCTTGTATTTCCGAGGTTTGCTTAAAGTGCATCTTAGGTGCCACTGGTGCGCTCGAATTTAGTTGATGAACGATAAATAGAAAAATAAACGAGTTTACATGTTTTTTTTTTAACTTTACGTTGAAACGCGAGTGGTTAAGGTCTTGTGATAGATAGGTCACGAATATCGTGAACGGGCTGAGTTTAGCTCGAACCGTGCCTCAGTTTTTAAAGGATACCTTGGACCCGTCGGGTGGTTTGGTATTATCCAGATTCTAGATCCGGCCTCGTCCAGCCGCTCAGAGCGTAGACCAGAAAACCATATAAAATTTTAAACTGAAGCCCGGCCTCTCTTAAACAGAGCTTTGGGTCGAGACGCGTGAGACCAGATGTAAATCCGAAAAGCTAGATGAATTTCTTAAACTGAGGCCCGGCCCGGGATCTCGGACCTGTCAGGCTTCCAGGTCCTGAAGGCTTTTCCGACCAATCAAAAAGTTACCGGATTTTTTTCGAGACGCGTCAACTTTACTCCCAGTCGCGGTATAAAAGTTACTCTAGTATGTTTTTGTGGGGAACCATTTAATGTATTATTCATATGTTGTTGATTATTTTTATCGGTGTTATGATCATTGTAAGTAAGTAAAGCCGATTTAGATCTAAGGAAAAGGTTGGTGAAGTGTGTTTCTGTACGGAAGTGAGACATGGACACTGTTGAAGAAAGCCAAAGGAAGGATTGCTGTTTTTGAGATGTAGTTCTGGAGAAGACTACTCGTATTAGGCATTAAATGAACAGACTGGATAAGGAATGAGGAAGTTTTGGAAAGCGTAGGGGAATGAAGAGAACTATTGGATGCTGTAAGCAAAAGAAAAAAGAACTGGATAGGACGTGTACTGATGAGGGATTGCTTAATGTAAGACGTCTTAGAGGGTTTTGTCGCAGAAAAGAAAAAAAAATGAAGGGAAAGGTTGAACATTAAGGAAGAGCTGAAAGAGGAAGGAGAGAAATATATTGGTATGAAGAGGAAAACGTATTGTTATCGCAAAATGTGTTATCTGCAAAAGACAAAGTTTGAAACCGTTCCAGGCAGTTTTTGAAATCGTAGGAATAGACTTCGCAGAACCGCTTTTCCTAAAGTCGAACGAAAAGGTGTGGGTATGTTTGTCCACGTATGCCGGTATATCGAGCAGTGCATCTAGAGCTGACCACGCAGGCAATAAATTGAAATGGACCTCGCGTAACGTATATTTCATATACTTTGTTTACAAGCCAACGATGTCGAGGGCGAGGTGTGGTCAAGAGTAAGGAAGGAGGTAGCTAGAGGAAATATGGTGGACGTAAGGTTAGTTACGCCATATGCGCAATGCTGCGCTGGAGGGAAAGATCACAAAATATCGTAGTCAACACGCAGTCGTTTGCTTAGACTGTGATCTGTTGTTGGCAGACGGAAAAATGTAAATAAATGAGTCCATTTCATCGTCTGTGGTTGACCACTACTTCAAATGTCCATGTGACCGTCTAAAGACCATATAGATGGACAATGGAAAACATCTTTGTGAGACTAAAAACGCATTGGTAAAACTCAACTGGATCAGAGTGCAAGATTACGCTTCCGTGCAACACGTCACATGATATTTTAACCCTCTTACAGCCTCGTGGTGAGATAGTTTTTAGGAGCGCCTAATGGAAGTTTTAAAACGACTGTTACAGAAGATTTTATAACGGGCCTCACTCAACTATGAAGAGTTTTGTGATTGTCAATGTGAAAATATAAACTCTCAGCCTATAACTTATCAGTCAAGTGACCTCAAGGATCTGACTGCTTCAACTTCTGAGATATACTCCTTGATCGGTAGATGCAGTAAAGCAGAATTTTTTATTTCTATTTTTTATATCGAATGACACAAAGTTAATTAGAACATCACTTTTCCTCCTTTTGGTCTTCTTCTTTTTTGACTGAATATTCACAAGAGTTACTATTTTTGCTGTATTGTGGGTACACAGTGTGCCCAATTTAAGTAGGTAGGCAACACACTTTGCATAGTCAAGGATATCTTGATGATTACAGAATATAATTTCTTTTATTATTTTTAAAAGGGATAGCTATGAAAAACAAAAATATTTTATTGGTATACATTACTTGTCATTTTGACAAACATTCCTTTATATTTTTAGTAATTATCTAACCTCACATTACTAGTAATAGCACGTCGTCTTGTATAACTCTTTACTTATTTAAAGAAAGTTAATAAATAAAAGCGACATAGTAGAAGTTTATATTGCATTATTATTTAATCACTTTTAATGTGTTTGCCAGTATTGTTAGGCAGTTTGCTTCAGTTTTTGAGGATATGTAATATTTGGCTTTCTAGAACAGCTTATTTTAATCAGATTCAAATTTGGCAAGATGTTTTCTCTCTTTGTTTATCAGAACATTAACAAGTTACTTTTACTTTTTTATTGCGAAACGCATAATTTTACACAATATGAGCAATATGAAAATAGCAGAATTACTTTAAATTAGAACACTCAATGTTATTCATTTCCGAAACACTAGTTTTTTCAATAATTATTCAGTTTTGTAATAAGATTCTTAATTTCAAAGTAAATCTTAAGACACCAATTTGAAAGTCGCTTAAATAAAACAAATTGTAAGGTTATGGTTGTTTATTAACTTTTAAAAACAGCATATAGCTTTATAACAATAATTCTAAAGATAAAAACGAAAGTATCAAGTGCAACTGTACTACTTTAGCGCCAATAAATAATGAAACGTATAAATACAACAATAAATTGATAGGAGAATATTGTGATGTAATCCAAGATAAATACACATATGTTTAGTGGACCCGCGAATGCTCATGATACTTTCTTATAAAGCTACAATAAAAATTTATTAAGGAATTTTCAGAAAGCACAATTTTTATCAATGTTTTTTTTTCTTTATGAATTTGTCCTAGAAAAATACAATTTTACTGTAACGAATATAATGAAAACAATAAATTAATACTAGTTTCGTTAATTATTTTTTGGTTATATTGCAGAAAATAAAAGCTGATTTTAGTTTTACAATTATCTATAATTGAAGTTTGACTAAATTAAAATCAGCTCTAATTTTTTTCTCTCCTCTATTATACATGATTACTTAGCAACTTACTCTAATCAGTACAAATAAAAAGTTATACATGTTTACATCGATACACATGTTCACTATCGCTAGCAAAATGCTAAACATTACTTCCAATATATTAACATTACTATCCGAGCACTTCTATTTATATGAATAAAATGGCATTATATTATAATTCTAGACACTTTAAAATATGTCAAAAATAAGTTTCAAAAAATATTAAATATATATAAAATAATAGTAAGAATAACATAGATAAAATATTCATCTAGTGCCACAAAATAAAAAAATTTGTACTACTTATATATCGTCAACCCACTTCTATTACAAAACGATAATATTTAAAAATTAGTTTAACGATGGATAATAAAAATACCTACATATATTAAAAATGCTGATAATCACACGAAAATAAATAAAGCTATCACAATGATGAGTACAACAGATAATATTATTATGGCTGTCCACTGTCGACTATCTAAAAACAAATAGAAACAAGAAATTTAAAAGGTGGACAAAATAGTAAAAAAACGACGACTATTACCATTTGACATATGTAAAACTTTCGCCACTTTCTTCATGGTTGTATCCAATTTGGATTCGGTAGTTTCTAATTCAGTACCAAATTCATCTAACATACTGCAATAAATAAAATTATTGTAAAGAAATAGAAGGTTAGACGATAAAATTAAAATATTTACCCTGCTTGTTCATCTAATTCTATTCCTATGTGTCGTGAGACTGTTTTAAGTGATCCAAGTGAATTACTAATAACTTCCAGTTGTTCATCTTGCTGCCTGGTCATATGCTCTTGTTGAGCTAACGTGTTATTTAAAAAATTTCTTTGGGGGCTGTCAAGTTCATTTTGGAGCTTTGAATATTTTGTAGTGCTGTGTGTATTAGGAACTCGTATCGGACTATTATTATCGAGCAAAGGCTGCAAGCAGATTTATTAGTTGGAGTTGGTATTTTTGTTAGGTTATGCTTAGTGAGAACTTACCTGCCTTGCAGTTCTATCTCTGTCTCTATTTCTATTCATGTTGATTTTCTCTTTCATAGTCTAAAAAAACAGATTTGTTCAATATTAAAACCATTACTGTTTACAAATGACTAATTATTGAATTTTTATTAGACTTTTATAAATTACAAAATAGTCTGATTGACCAGATCTGTACTTTTCCATTGTAAATTTAGATAGTCATAGTAATAAAAACAAATCGATATAAGCTGAGTTTGCACAAGATTTTTAGTGCAATTTAATCCTCTGTGTTTAAGGTTAGATTCCAACATAATATAAAGTGTCATTATCTGACATTTTGTGTTTATCAATATTACTACTGCAATAAATTATTTAGAATAGCTAATCTTCCTTTAAACAAATCTTCTTTGTGTTGAATTAAACCTATGAAAATGAAATGTACACTGAAAGTTTTATTGTTGCTTATGACAGAAAGAAACTAACATAACCTCTTTTTTTGTGACATAAGAAATATTAAAAAATTGAGGTTATATCAACTGAAACGAACTTTTTAATTCTACAATCGAATTGATTCTTTAAAGGCCTTCTAAGAATTTTCCTACAGATATTCTTTTTTACACTTATATTTGATTTCACCTTCCTTAAAACAAGCTAAAAATAAATAAATAATCAATCATGGTAGTAATCCTTTAGATGCTTTGTATTTTTTTTCGGTTAACTATCTATCGATGATAAGCTTATCAACACCTGTTTAACAAATTTTCTTTTTAAGGACAATAAACTAACAAAATCAATTTCAAAATGTGTTGAAATGTGTGATTATAATCAATAGGAATTTTAAAACCTGTCGCTCAATAAAATATTTTTAAAATGAATTCACAAGCTTCGTTAATTCACTTATTTTTATGGCTTTATTAATAACCGAAGAGAAATCTCTGAATAATAGAACAGGAATTTCACATTAACCAACTGGTGCAATTTACTTCTGATCTGGCAATGCAAATGAAATGATTTGTCTTAACTAATTAATATGTGCTATTCAAATAACACCTTTATGTGTTAATTATCACACTTTTATACCTCATTAGTCTAGTATTTTCCCCACACGAATAGTCGTCAAGAGATTTCAAATTATTATCCTTTTGTAGCGTAATTTAAATAATTGTATTTACGAGCTTGGGAATAATTAAGTTGGATAAAAAACCTGATAGTCAGAGAAATTCTAATTTCAACTTTATAGTGTTGAATAAACAAGATTTTTGCAGCTGGCAATTAAAGTACCTTATAAACTTAATGACACATTATAGATTTATTAGCACGAATAATTCAAAAATGTATGTTGCATGACTAGAATTTCTATCACACAATAAGAATATAATGAATTTTTCAGAAGCTTATTGTGCACAAATTGTGTGGTTTACTTGTTAGATTTGACAGCAATAGAAAATAAAATTTATGACAGCAACTTAAATTTGACAACTGAATTATTTTATTAATGTTCATTTGTTTTATTCACAATGAGTAAACTAACCTCTAAATAAACTACAACTGTCATTTTGTAAAAACTAAAAAAAAATCAAGTCAAGTTAAATTAAATTTCATTTTCTACTACCAAATCATCTTCAGAAGACCAATGCTTACCTTCACTTCTTCCCTAGTACAATCTATAAAATTCTTTCTAGTCGTTAGCTCCTTGTTGTCTATTTTAAACTTTGATGGATTTTTCTCGACAATATGTAACGGAAAGAATTAAGGAAAATTATAACCACAAAGCATTGAATAACAAAAAAAAGAAAACACAAAATGTTATCAATCAAAGGATATCAATTGTGTCTTCTAAATCCTCTAAATCCCATTCTATGCTACGTAATGAATTTTTCAATTCGTTGTTTGTCCATTCTACCTCATCTTTTGTGATGCAAACAGAATCATCTTGCAATTCAATCCAACGCAGGTACAATCCTCTTGTTTTATTTAATGCCTTAAACACCTCACTGCAACGATAGTAATAACAATAAAACAGTGATAAAATCTAAACTAAAATGTGCAATAAATCCAAGCGAGAAGCACAATATTTGTTATGTGGGATAAATTAAAATAGTTATTTGTGCATTACTTCATTAAAAAATATTTACAAATATTTTTGATGTAATATTTTGATGCTCTAATAAATCCACATTCCAAAACATGATCTAATAATTTTCAAACAAATAAAGAAATACACTTTGATTATCTAGAAATCTGTTCACACACTTCCTCCCGTAAATGATTAGAACAATCTTTACCTATGATTTTATTATTATTTCAAATCGATAAATGACTGATCATTCAACTGTATCAAAATATCATAGATATGTTATCAACGTCATGCGGCACGTTCTTAAATATTTGTTTTATATAGTTACAGATAACAATCGTATTTTTCTTAACAATAACATACGAAAATTATTAAAAAAAGAATCAACTTAAAAGTTTAGCAACCAATAACTATGGACATAAAAATAAACTGAAAGAAAAGCAAAGAAAAACATACTTAACACAACCGATACTACCATGGCAAAACTTGAAAAATTTAGCTAGCAAATTAAACTGGCGTCATTCCATTTAAATATGCAAATTAACACACAAAATTGGCAATGTTTACACTCCCACATAAACAACAAAGTATATGCTTACTCTTTAACAACGAAAAACGGGTCCTCCAACGTCATGTCAATTCGCGTAGGCAGGCAAGTTGTTGCCCAGCAAAACTACCGATAAATTCTGTATGACCATGTGGAATAATAGTTTTATCTCAATTGCTGAACAAAAGTAATTGCATTTTTTTATGTGGCAAACAACGATAAGCCGATAAGAACTATCGACATTCGACAAACTCACCTCTTCTAAGCACGAAAAACCCCCACTTGTACAAGTTTAGACAACCCTTACTACATAACTAATCACTAGAAATTAATGTTTCCTCTTATTAATTATGTACACTTTCCAAAATGCACTATTTTGCACGCAATCTATGACGTTCGTGACAGTTAACTTTCACATTGTTAATTATGTTAGCAACAATTTATTGTTAATGTCAGTTTTATAGATAACTATTCGAATACCGCGCCAATATCCTAGTGATTTTGTCTTCTTCGGCTGCCAAAACAATAATAATTAAAAACTAATAGCTTAAGCATAAAAACTGTTTAATTCTCAATCTTAATTATAAAATTCAAATGAAACTATTACAATTACATTTTTATTTACAAAATATCTTGAGTTAAATTGGGAAATATTAAATTTTCCTAGGGGAGTTTCGATTTTGAAGTGTTGGCCATCATGAAAGCATTGACATTTTTCAATCTTTTCGTTAATGGCTTTTTCCGGTGCACGCCAGGTTTAAGTCACTGTGAAGGCCTGTAATAATAAGTAAGTTATAAATAATTTGTTTATATTGAATATATTCAAACGCGAAAATTAAAATTGTGTGTGAAGTTTTCTACTAATTACTACTTATTCTTGTTTTATCGTTGCTTTGAAATTGTAACCCCAAAATTGTGTTTTTCACGTGGCACGTGTGTTCCGAGTTAATTGAAACTAAATCAATAAAGTTTTTGTGCCTGTTTGCAATTAAAATGATGATTTACTAAAATTCTGACACTTCTTGTCTGAATAATCTTGACGATAATGCACTTTTAACTGATACATTCTTCATTATATTGCACATGCAGAAAGTGTGTTTATGTTCTATTAATAAGATTTCGTTTTACTGTTTAGATTAGTGAACAATGGCAGAAGATTTTGAGACTTTTGATGATATTGCAACAGGAGCAGTGGCTCCTGCTGTTGCAGAGCTTCCAGAAATAAAATTGTTTGGAAGATGGAGTTGCGACGATGTACAAGTATCTGATATGTCATTACAAGTAAGTTGCTTTGCCTGTATAATTTTGCTAAAAGTAAAATAATGTTTGTGTGATGATAATCTTAATTTTCTGACACCTCTTCAGAAACATTTTTGTTGATAATTTCTACATAACCTCTGATAACGCTACTTACATTGATATTTCTCTGAAGAGATGATATAAGTAGTTATAACCTACTTTATAATTTTTTAGGATTACATAGCTGTTAAAGAGAAATATGCTAAGTATTTACCACATTCAGCAGGACGATATGCGGCAAAACGGTTTCGTAAAGCACAATGCCCAATTGTTGAACGTCTCACAAATTCCTTGATGATGCACGGTCGTAACAATGGCAAGAAATTGATGGCCGTTCGTATTGTTAGGCACGCATTTGAAATCATTCATCTTCTTACCGGAGAAAACCCATTACAGGTACTTTGTGCTTTGGATTTTTTATAATAGAATTGCAAATGTATATGATGAAAAACCTGAATATTCTGACACCTCTTCTGAAAAAGAATATTGTTGATAACAAATTTACGAGATCTGATTAGTTTAATGTGCTTTGATTTTAATTGGTAGAATTTGGAGGGAAATTACATAGAGTGAAATTAATTTTTAGATTTTGGTTACTGCCATAATCAATTCAGGACCACGAGAAGATTCAACACGTATTGGTCGTGCTGGTACAGTAAGGCGGCAAGCTGTTGACGTATCACCCTTAAGAAGAGTCAACCAAGCTATTTGGTTACTTTGCACAGGAGCACGTGAAGCTGCATTCCGTAATATCAAGACTATTGCTGAATGTTTAGCCGATGAACTTATTAATGCTGCAAAGGTACTTTTTGAGATTTTCTTGTTAGAATTCATCATGTCCTTTCTAATGCAACAGAGTGAACAATAAGCTTCTGTTGTTTCGCTTTAGGACTAAAGCATTTACGACAAAATTGAATCATTATTAGAAATTTGTTTTCTTCTAGAGATTCTTTATTGTTACATTTTATGTGAAATATAATTAAAATGTGTATGTCTTCTATTTAAATCTTTTTTTTTTTGTTTCAGGGCTCCTCCAACTCATATGCTATTAAAAAGAAGGATGAACTTGAACGTGTTGCTAAATCCAACCGTTAATTTATGTTTTTTCATATTTTATCTGCACTTCAAGACGGGGTTGTAGAATTAAATAAAATAATTCTTTACTATATTTGTTCTTTTTTTAAATAAATGAATCTACCTAGCTCTTGTTATGTTGATTAGAAGACAAAGAAAGTGAAATATTGAAGACGGAGAAAAATTTCTTAGTTTCTTTTCTGTTACTTAATAATTGGAATAAAACACTATTCTACTTGATATAACCTCTTTATTGGCCTGGCACTTAACGATAATAGACAATGTACACCTTGGTGGTTACAACAAATCAATTATAAACTACATATTTCCATCTATTAATTGAAGTGTTATATTAATAAATTAAAATAACCGAGAAATTAATAAAGGATAGAAAATATGATTTGTAATGAATACGAGAGAAACAATAGTACTCCCAAGGAACATTACATATGTTCCTTAACACCTACAGAAATATGCTAGACTAATAAATTGAGGTTATACTAAGCAGAATGGTGTTCTATTTTATCATGCAAAATTTAAATTAAAATTGTTTTTATGTCGTGTCTATAATTAATTATAAAAGAATTCAACTTATTTAAAAATAATTTGAATTTAAATGAATCCTTTGTCCAACTGTCAATCACTTGACAGTTCTGCATTTATAACCTAAAAGGTAGAACTGTCAAGTAAATTAAAATTTATTTGTTTAGTACCAACCTAAAAGTTAAGACGAATCCAACCCTAACTGAAAAACACCCGAGACATGCTCTGGAATTTACCTTAAAATTAATTGCAATAATGCAAATATTAAACTCAAATTTTGAGACGTTATTAGGAAAACTACATTCTACGTTACCCTAGTGTTAATTTTTTAATTATTTTTGTTAAAAGTTTGATATGATCATCCAATGTTAGCTAACTTTATGCCCAATTTATCAGTGAATCACAAATAATTAAAAAAAACTAATACTAGAGTAACATAGAACATAGTCTTACTTAAGAACTATGAGAAGTTTCAGACAAATATTTGCATAATTTCAATTAATGAAAACTGCAAGCAAAGTTATATATAAAAACTGACTGTTATGTGCTGCTTTTAACGGCAAGGTATTGGTACTAGCAATCTGTCATTCAAATGAAAAAGTAGTATGTGAATTTGAATGTACCTTAGAGGAGCATTTTGAAGGCGGCTCATATCTGTAGTTTTGTTCAATTTTAAAAGTTTGCCACATTATACTTTATACAAAACTGTTTCTGGCAAATCCTCATTCAAAATAGAAACAGAATTTGAAAGATGAAAAAGTAAAAAAGGTTTTAGAGTATCAACGAGAACTTAAAAGGACTGCTATGCAAAAACATAAAAGGAGTTACCATGATAATGAAGACCCTGATTATGTTGTATTTTCCCAAAAACCAGACATGGATGAAGAGGAATATAGTAATAGAAAAAGGGAATTTTTAGATAATTTGTTGTTAACAGAAGAGTCTAGAGCCAAATTTGAACTAGATACAATTTTGCAATCCGGCAGTAGTCTTTATTGGTTGGAGGAACGAAAAAAGTTATTGACATCTTCAAATTTTCATAGTGTCTGTATGAGAAGACCCACAACAAGTGTAAATTTAGTAAAAAGATTGTTATATTCAGGGGAAATCATATGCCCTTTTTGCACCATGGAAGAGAAAATGAACCACTGGCTCTGGAAAAACTTGAAGGGCAATTAAATAAAAATATTAGCAAATGTGGTATGTTTGTGGATGAAACGTATCCATTTCTATTGTTGAAGAAGATGATTTTTTAATAGAAATTCTGCACAGAATATGGACATCGACTTCGCCATAGAAAACAGAAAAATAAAATTTTGACATAGAGATAAGACAGGTAAGTGAAAGCATTCTTGATTTTATCAGATTCAGGGCCAACTGACAAGAAGAAAAAAAGAAAAATGTATTTTGGCTGTATATACCAACTTCAGATGAAAAACCTTTTCATTTAAAAGAAATACAAAAAGATGATGACTTTTGGAATCAAACAATGGAACAACACCTTGTAAGATTTTACTTGGAGTGTATGCTATACCAGAATAACTTGTAGATCCTCGTCACACTAGAAACAAGAAAATCAGACTCTAATTATATTTTAGAAGCAATAGCAGCAAAATCTAAGAAGCAGAAAACATGTAAGTATAGTACACAGTGCCTGCTTTGTGATTGTCATTGTATGCTTGAATATTGTCTTTTCTAGGTAGTAGTCTACCATTCAGTTTTATTTAACTTTGTTATCCGCAACAATGCTTTCTATTATGACTATGAAAAAGCAAGAAAGAAGTAAGTAATTCAATCCTTTTTCTAAAATAATTGTGTATTCAACAACTGCTTTTGTTGCAGGTACCTATATTCCAATTCATTATTCTGTAAAGAATTAACATTCAAACATAAGTTACTATCGGGCCATTTTGATCTTTCGTGTCTGTCAGACCGTTTGGACGTTTCGACTCTTGGATGTCTCGGACCATACAGGTCTGTTGGGCCGTTTTCATCTCTCAGCCCTGTCGGGCATATGGGTCTGTCGATCTTTTGGACCGTTCGGGCCTCCGGGTCTCTCAAATCTATCAGGCCGTTTTGATCTGTCCAGCCTTTTGGACTTCTCGGCCCTTCGGGCTTCTCGGGTCTGTAGGACCGTTCGAGCCCTCGATCCGTTTTGATCTTTTAGGCCTTTTGGACTTCTTGGATCTGTAGGACCGTTCGGGCCTGTCTGACCGTTTTGATATTTCAGGCCTTACCGGAATTTTTTCAAGCCGCATCATGTTTGTCTCCAGTCGGACCGGACCGAGCCGGGCCTCAGAATCTCGACCCGTATAGGGCTCTACGAGGAGACACAAGACAAAAATTGAAGGTAAATTGTGTGTACTGCAGTGTTGCCAGTTATGAAGATTTTTCCCCAAATTGAGGATTTTTGAACTTGGAGAAGTTATTAGTGAGGATCGTAGAAAAGTGGGATAAATTAGAAATTTTGAGTAAATTTGAAACTTGGTCGTTTTTTAATGGAAAACTAATGTTCTTTCGAGTTTGCTTTATTATTGTTGATAATAATCAGTTTTATTTCTGTTACTGGAAGTTTTGGAGAAGTACAAAATTTATAAATAAACAAGTTTTCTAGAAATTGATAAAAAAATGTTTCCATTTGTTGCATACTTTCCTGGGCACATATTGGAGAAAAACCAAGGCCTGTAAATAATACTGGTGTGCTGTGAAAGATAGGTCTTCTTATTAGCACCCATTTGTGATTGAAAAGATTAAGGTCAGACTAACGTAGGCAATGTTACTTTCATTATTTTATGACAATTTATGTTGGAAATCGGGAAATTGTTAAAAATTATCATGAGGATTATTACACAGTAATAAATATTATAAATCTTCAGATTTGGGAATTTATGCCAGCTCTGGTAACGTTGGTTATAGTTATAAGAGAGTTTGAGCATACTACACTACACGATAACGTTATTTTGTGACAACTACGTATGCTCAGAACATTGTCGTAACGCTAAAGTTTATCGGAGCCCGCTATTTTCTTGCAAATAAGGGAGCAGATACCGTATACGGTAACTCGGTTTGTGAGCTTAGTAAGTTGTGGCATGTACATTTTGACGATATTTCCAGTGTTACTAATTGATTAATAATAAATGAATAAATTGCAAATGTGTTTTTTTTTTAATAACCACATCCACTTAGATCATCAGGTTGTGTTAGATTCCATTAACGTTGGTATATTATCGATTGTTTGCTCAAACTCTTTAAATGTTACATGCCCGCTAAATTTTTACCGTATTTGGTCACGTGACTTTATCGTTAACGGGATGTTTAACGTGAATTTGCTCAAACTCTATAATCGCCTCTTCTGCTATTTTCTTACATTTTGACGAAGTTTAACGTCATCTGTTGGTTGATGATTTTCACCTACAGCATCAAAGACAAGCAAGCACCCAAGTTCTTGCATTGGCGACATAAAATCGCTGGACGGTTGACAGCATTCGTTTGCAAGCAAGTAATTACTGGCAGCGCCTAATTACCACTGCTGGTAACGTGTCAACGGAATTACAGCTTGTGGACACAAGCATTATTTCAATAATTTTTGAAGTTGGGGATTTTCGTACCGTTATTGGCAACATTTTTGTTAGACGGGTGGCAAGAAAGATTCTTTTTACACCTAACAACACTGGAGTAGTGGCACCTTTTTCGTTCCATCTAAAGCCCTGCCTAGTTATTTACTATTGCTCACTTTATTTGCTAAATTCACTTTTTTTTATGCATCACAGCTTGTGGAAGCCCTGGGATGGCCATGGATAGATCTGCTATTGTAAGCAGCAAGTTGCATTAGATTCTCCCAAATGTATCACAAGATTTTATTTTGTTTACACATCAGAACTAAATAAAATAAGCTTTAATACTGGTGGATTCAAGGAATCTCTACATGTGGATTCTCAGCTCAAGCGATAATTTCCTACACACTCTGTACTACTGCAGATGGCTTATTCATACTAACAGTACCCACAGTACAGTTTTGAGAATAATGGAAACCAGCCAGATGTAAATCAAGAAAGACAGACAATCTATAATCCGACGACTATAAAGAACTTTATACACCGTGTTTGTTTTAACATTTGCTGTAGGGAATTAGTATGGGAAATCTGAAATATGCCAAATAGTTCGTTCTCGAATAAAAGTCGGTGAAATTAATAGTTGCAATCGATAGATAAGATATTTTAACGTACTGTCCAAAAATATTACCCTTAATATTGTACTAATATTGTAAAAATTGGTTTTTGTTGTACGCAGTATGAAAAAGCATTATCAGTTTTCATTTCTAATTTATTATTTCTTGTACGTTTTTCGAATACAAGAATAATAACAAATTATTTAAATTATTATTAAATTAAAGATTAATGACAAATAAAATTTAAAAAAAAGTTGTAACGGGATTCGATCTTGCATTCGAAGAGCCCGTGCGGTTTAGCAAGCAGTATAACCATTGAACCACGAAGGCAAGTCGCGTCGACTTTTCAGTTTTCGGCTTTTAAATTAATGTTTTGCAAGTAATTAATGAATTTATAATTTCTGAAGAATTGGGATTGTTATTAAGGGTAATATTTTTGGACAGTACGTTAGAATATCTTATCTATCGATTGCAACTATTAATTTCACCGACTTTTATTCAAGAACGAACTATTTGGCATATTTCAGATTTCCCATACTAGTTACTTACAGCAAATGTTAAAACGAACACGGTGTATACAGAAACTAAGAAGATTCTGATCTCGATTTATAAAACATTTCAAACTGGCTCTACACTATTCTCAAATATGAAATACCCTGTATAAGCAATTCTTATAAATTGTGTTTATGAGTAAGCAGCAATTAGCAGCGCTGTCAGTGAAAGGTTTTGGACGATCGACAGCGAACGTCAGTTTCGTAAAGGCCGAGGCAACACTTTTAAGAGCGCTTACTTTGATGCTGATAGCGCGTAAGCATGATCACTGCTCTTGAACGCAAGCAATAAAACAGTAAAACGTCATTTTTCATTTCCTAACCTAACATTTATCAAACCAAAATTTTTAGTAAAACACACTTCATTCTTGTGCTGTGCTTCATTTTAGAACAAAAAGAAAAAAAAGCAAAACCTTACAACATAAAAATGGATGGGGAAATCAAAGTGCAATCATCTAACAGTAGTTACAAACGAAGACAACAATATACACCACCTGGACCAAAACGTCGAAGATACATTCTTGAACCTGGATTAAAAGGTTTTATTTGCAGCTGTAACTTTAAAGAGAAGGAATGCATTAGAGAAGCATACAATATACTAAATGAATATGGCGATTTGGTCTATGGACCCGAAGGTAACCAAGGTGAAACGGAAGAGGAAGCTGTTAATGTTGAAGAAGACATTGAAGGTTTACTAAAGGAAATTGAAGCAATACAGTCAGTTGAAAAGTCAGGGAGAAGATTTCAGGTTGTTGAATCTGGTGCTAAGAATTTCTTATTTATTCGTACCAATGTTAATGATCCTGTCAAGCTTGCTGAAATGATAGTGAAAGATATTAGTGACAAAAAGAAACATAAAACACGTCATCTTTTACGTTTAATCCCAATTGAAGCTACTTGTAAAGCATATTTATATGATATTAAAAAAGTTGCCCAACCATTAATAGAAAAATATTTCAAAGATGCTCCAAAATCATTTTCAATTATTTATAATCACAGAAATAATAATAATGTCTCGAAGGAAGAAGTAATTACTACAATTGCTGACATGATAACTTCTACACGTTGTGATCATGTTGTTAATTTGAAACATGCTGAGATTTCAGTTATTGTTGAGATTGTAAAGAATGTTGCTTTATTAGGAGTAGTACCACATTTTATTAAATATAGAAAATATAATTTGAGTAGACTTCGATCGAATAGTTTAAGCGTTTACACAAGAACTGGTGATGGTGCTAAGAATAGTAAACCAGATGCAGATTCACTGAAGACTTCACAAAGTATAAAATAATTTGTAATAACTTTTTACAATTACACTTCTAATAAAGTTGATTTCATTAAATTTGTTGTTATTAATTTGATTTTTTTTAGAATGTATTTGTTATTTTATTACAGTTTTGTAGCCACAAAGAAGATATAATAGATATTCATGAACAATACTTGTAATAACATGGCATTTATGATTTGCCTAACTTATGGCCAAGGTTCATAAACTTTAAACACATATTCTTAGTAGTGATGAAAATGGGCAAAATCTCATTTCTGAAAACTATTAGTTGATTCTCTTACGTTTCAAGGTAAATCTGCCTATTTTTCATTAGACAAGAAGGCCGTTTTTTAGAAGTTACTGCAGCAGGTTTGTATTAGCTAAGCTTTACATAATTCTGTTTTCTAAGGAATAGTAAAAGAGATTGCATAACGAATTACGTAATTTCATAAGATTAACAATAGACAAATTTGATCTATTGACAGTGTTATCATTATCTATACAATTCTATTCTTGGTGGTTGATACTCTTGTAATGTGTGTGATGCTGGTGACAAATGAAGAATTTACATTGATTTCTTTTAAAAATTATTTTTCATTAGGACAACAGGAACACTTACAAGTTTGTATTTGACAGACTTTGTTTGCAAAAGAAAAACAGCATATTGTGTAACAAATTATATTAATTGCAAGGTTATCAACAGAAAAGCTTGGGAAATTTGCATTGCTACCACTGCATGATTTTAATCAAAGTATACAGCATGAAGATATCTTCTAATAACTCATGTGATCCTGATGACAAATTTACAAATCTGCATAGAAAAATGTTTAAGTTTTGGATTTCTTTTAAAAATGCCTAAGGCACCAGGATATGAAAGGAATTTCTCTGTGGGCCTCTGCTTTATGTGATGCTACAAGGGGCAAGGAAATCAAGATCCTCTTCAACTTCACAACCTATAGTATTGTTCCCACACTTAATAAGTATTACAGCCCACTATATGTTTTATGAATAGGTCTTTACATCCAGTTTGACAATAGTTTCAAGTAATTACAATGTAAAGAAAATTAATTTTAAGCTTGTAATTAATTAAAAACTACTTTGAATCTCAAGACAGCTCGTTTAGCTTTAAAAGTATGTGTTATGTAAGTTCTAAAAATCAATTTCAAACTTGTAAGTATTAAGGGTTGATTTGAATGTAGAGGCATGTTAGTTATTATTATTAGCTTTAGAGGTTGGTGGCAAGTCAGGCCCATAGCCAAAATTACATATGTAATTGAAGATCATTGAATTAATTACACGTTTGATACATGTAAAAGAAGAGATCTAAAGGAATATACATAATTAAATAAATTTTTCTTTAAATAAGGTAATTTTTGTGTAAATTTAGTTTCTTTTTAAAGAAATTTACTTATTCACAGATATTCCTTTAGAAATTTACTGTTGGTTAGGCAACACATCTTGCACTATTGGCAGTTGTAATAAAAATAATGTAGTTTTCCAGCGGCGTAGTATTGGATATATCATGAAACTACTGTGTTAAGAATTTTAAATAATTAATTGTTGCTTTGAATGAAGAGGCAATTCTTTTTATTTTCGAAGTGCTGTCGGATATGTGCAAATGCTTTACGTAAGCTGTTACGTAAGTTCTAAGTAATTCCAATTAGAGCTTTTAAGTAGTTAATGGTTGCTTTGAATGACAGAGCATTTTTTACTTTAAAAGTGCTAGTAAATGTGTACATATGCGTTACATATAAGTTCTAAGTAATTCCAATTAGAACTTAGAAGTAATTAATGGTTGGTTTGAATTTCTTTTGATGGTGAATGTGTACATATGCGTTACGTTTCAAATCTCCTGCTCCATAGCACCCTCTAGCATCTCATGTAATCCTAAAGAGCGATTAAGAAATTTTAAACGCGACAATTACGAGATTCTCTCAAGTTTCGAAAGATTTTTGTTCATTTGCCATCAGGATCACAGAAGTGCAAGAGGGTTACGTTTTCAAACTTTCTGCATATGTCTGACTATCTAAGAAGCTTTATATAAGTTTTGGGCTTCGAGAAAAGAGAGAAAGACTTGCGTAATCTCACAGTGTTACCAACCAAAGAGACTGTCGGTTTTATGCTGCTGCCAACTGACGTTTCAAATTCCCTGCTCCACAACACCCCCTTGCAACTCATGTAATCCTAATGAGGAACTGAGAATTTTTAAAAGCGAATTCCACGAAATTCTCTGAAGTCTCGAAAGATTTTTGTTTATTTGCCATCAGGATCACAGAAAAGCAAGAGAGTTACGACTTAAAAGTTTCTACAGATGTCTGATTACCTAAGAAGCTTTATATAAGTTTGGGGGTGGAAAAAACCAAAAGCCATGCGTAAACGTTTACTTTAAAAGTACTGGTGGATGTGTACATATGCGTTACGTAAGATGTTACGTAAGTTCTAAGTAATTTCAATTAGCACTCAAAACAAATTAATGGTTGGTTTAAACTTCTCTTGCTTAAAAAGTGCTGGTGAATGTGTACATTGGTGTTACGTAAGACGTTACGTAAGTTCTAAGTAATTCCAATTAGAACTCAAAAC
>VTPC01090961.1:30071-57671 GCA_011009095.1 Ignelater luminosus
TCTTGCTTAAAAAGTGCTGGTGAATGTGTACATTGGTGTTACGTAAGTTCTAAGTAATTCCAATTAGAACTCAAAACAAATTAATGGTTGGTTTAAACTTCTCTTGTTTAAAAAGTACTGGTGAATGTATACATATCTGTTACGTAAGTTCTAAGTAATTCCAATTAGAACTCAAAACAAATTAATGGTTGGTTTAAACTTCTCTTGCTTAAAAAGTGCTGGTGAATGTGTACATTGGTGTTACGTAAGTTCTAAGTAATTCAAATTAGAACTCAAAACAAATTAATGGTTGGTTTAAACTTCTCTTGCTTAAAAAGTGCTGATAAATGTATACATATCTGTTACGTAAGAGGTTACGTAAGTTCTAAGTAATTCCAATTAGCACTCAAAACAAATTAATGGTTGGTTTTAAACTTCTCTTGCTTAAAAAGTGCTGGTGAATGTGTACATTGGTGTTACGTAAGACGTTACGTAAGTTCTAAGTAATTCCAATTAGCACTCAAAACAAATTAATGGTTGGTTTAAACTTCTCTTGCTTAAAAAGTGCTGGTGAATGTGTACATTGGTGTTACGTAAGACGTTACGTAAGTTCTAAGTAATTCCAATTAGAACTCAAAACGAATTAATGGTTGGTTTGAATTCCTCTTGCTTAAAAAGTGCTGGTGAATGTGTACATATGAGTTACGTAAGTTCTAAGAAATTTCAATTAGAACTCAAAACAAATTAATGGTTGGTTTAAACTTCTCTTGCTTAAAAAGTGCTGGTGGATGTATACATATGCGTTACGCAAGATGTTACGTAAGTTCTAAGTAAGTCCAATTAAAGCTTTCAAGTAATTAATGGTTGCTTTGAATGGCAGAATATTTTTTTTTTTACTTTCAAAGAGCTGCTGAATGTGTACATATGCGTTACGTAACCTGTAATTCCAATTAGAACTTTTAAGCAATTAATGATTGATTTGAATGCTATAGCAATTTTTTTTACTTTAAAAGTGATGGATGTGTACATATGTGTTACGTAAGTTCTAAGTAATTTCAATTACAACTTTCAAGTAATCAGTGGTTGCTTTGAACGGCAAGGCAAATTTTTTTACTTTAAAAGTATTGTGTAAAACAGTGAAGTGGTTAACACTGATTCTAAAATTACGTGAATTTTGCAATGGCTTTACAATATGACCGCGTTTTATAAAATGGCGAATCGATTTGGCTGCAACATTACGTAAGCATCAAGTAATTTTAATTGCAAAAATATTAATTTCATACTTTTAGCTTGAAAAGCCCCTGGGACTGTATTCTTTATGTAAGCTCTAAGTAATACCAATTGTCAAGAAAATTTGTTTGAAACTTATAATTCCAAGCTTGATTTCAATCTCAAGGCAGACTTGTTTAGCTTTAAGTTCCTGGTGAATGAGTGATTAAACTTTTGATTAAGATCGGAAGAATGTAAAAAGGGTACTTTTAAAAGTTTGTACTCATACTTACAGAAAAACAGTCAAGTAGATATGAAACTTACAAGCAATTTAATCAGGTGAACTTCCATTTTTTTACCCACCTTTTTCCAATTTGGTTATGAAATAATAATTTTCGCAGCATAATCTTTTCCTTAATTCTCCAGAATTCCAATTAGGCCAGTTGATTGTAAAACTTTATCAAAAATCATAAATCTGTTTGAGACAAATAATTTTTTTAAAAACCTAAATTTTGAAAACTACCCAAAATCCAAATTTTTAGTATAAGTAAAAGAATGCTCATCATTAACAAGATAATAGTGTAAAGGTAAGAATAAAAAAAACTAGTTAGTGTTCATAATATTTTAGTAAATTCCTACATTAGTGAACCTTTATTTTCACTTGATAGTAAAGTTACATCTTAAGAAATACTAAAGTCCCACTTTTTTTTGTACATATACTTACTATCAGACTTTTTTATTTTTATGTACAATTTAATTGTATTTAATAATAATAGTAATAAAAAAAATATATTACAACCACATGAATTTAAATGCACATAAAGAACCAAGATTATAAAATAGGAAACTTATCTAGCGGCAGCTATTACATTGTGTGGAGTAACACGCAGTGACAGGTGACGAATTTGTAAAAATATATATTACATTTTCACCAGTAGAGAAAATAACCAATGAAATTATTTACGTTGTTATACAAATTATTAATAAAAACATTGTACTATACATCCAAAAATGAGGTAGTTCATACAAACACTAAAAAAAAAGAAAATTAAAAATATTATATGTTAAGAATAAAACAAAGGATTCGGTAATTCCTTCATCGTGAATGATCACCTGTCTCTGTTGTTTAATCATTTTATATACAGAACGATCTAAATTTACAAAATTCTAAAGTAATTTTAGAATTAGCTGTTGTATTGTGTCACTTTAACATTTTTGGCTACTTGTTGGAGCACACAAATAATGGTCAAGTGACTTTTAATTGGTTTAGAAGATATTAAAATTTATATCTTTCTGTATAACTCAGGCAACTATTTTCGATTTAAACACCAATATTGTTAAAAAACAGAAATTTCTAGCACAATAATATTTAAAATACTTAAATGAAACCTATAATGAATGAATAATATATCACTGAATGATTCTACAAAATAGTCACACTACAATCCTAAAGTGAAATATTTACATAACACAGCAAATACCAATAATGAAAAGATTTATTTATGAAACATTCAATATGGTAGCTTTAAAGGCGATGTAAAAAGTGAATATTCACACATACGCAAAAATTTTTCTTTTTTAAAAATACAGTATTTCTTTCAATTTATAAAAGAAAAATCTTAATTTATTGCAAAATAAAATTTAGTGTTATTCTATATAATATTTCATATTTCTTAAAAATAACAAGAGAATAAAAACATTGAAGTCAATCCGACTCAATTTTGAAGTACATAAACATTGTTTTGCTTTTAGTGCACAGTTATATTCTTTGCAAACTCCTCATCTATTAATGTCACTTTCTCAAAAAGTAAATTATACAAAAACAAAGAATACAAAAACGCCAATACCAATAAAATAAATAGTATATCTGTACAATTTTTTAAGAGGTTAATTCTAAATTAAACACGAAAACGTAATAAAATTCACACTAGTAGGTCCAATACTAGTAGAATAGCAATATTCTTTTCTTCCTTCATATTTTTCAAATATGAAGATTGTGATTCATCTTCATTGTTCATGCCCATCTATGCAATTCAAATTATGCTTAATGTCTAAAACGGTGATTATTCTTGTGATAATTGTTCTTATTATGATGGTAATTATGACGATCGTTTCGATGTCTCTTACCCAGGGTATAAAATGATCGATATCGTTGCTGCTGTTGTCCATTGTTTGTGTTATTCCAGTTTTTTGAATTGTGGTATTCCTATAACAATATAATAAGTTTCATTAAAATTTTGTTCTGTAGAATTAATAAATTTAAGATCCGTGTTAGAAAAATATAACCTACAATGAGATATCGCAAGATATATTTAAGAAAAAGACAACAGGCATGATTAATGAAATATAAACTAATGAAGAGTAATGGAAGAAAAGAATGAATTACATTATTATTGCATACAAATGATAAAAGCTTTCATCTTAACAATGTCAATTTTTCGTTTTGAGAACAAACGTAATAGATGTTACTGAGCTTACACATGAAGAAATAAAGATGATACTACCATTCATTTTCAGAAAGTAAAATATCAGTACTATTATTCATTCACTGCAGGTTAATAGTAAAACTAAAAGATTACTACTGGACGTTTGCACCGACTGATCTTCTTCCTACATCACATCGTTACTACATTTTTTTACATTTTCGAAATTGGAGGTTGACGATTATTTAAAATTTAAAGATGAAACTTCAAAAATATCTTTAAAAAATAAAACATTATTTGTTACTAAAGCAAAACTTTACATAAATTTGCGGAAAACAGAAAATAACTAAACAAAAATTTGACATATTGACATAACCTTATACAGCAATGACAACTTGTAGATGACAGAAACACAAAAACAAAATAAATGAGTGGAGGGGTCGTATAAAATGACGTAACACCAATCACAAAAGCGTATGCGATCACGTGATTCTTTTTAAATATCTTCGCATTTTATTGCTAATTTTTATCATAATTATTTTTTGAATATGTTTTTAACTTTAATTTTAGTAATCCATACATATCAAATAATACAAAATATTGTTTAATTTAAAATGTTTTGAATTAATTCCTCTGACAGTTTGAATTGATTTCACTCTAACCTAACTTTATCAAATAGTAACCATGAAATTCATTTAGTTACTTTTAACTGGTCACTTAATTTACTTAAAATCAATCAAAACGTTGAATTTTGAGTACCATTAATTTAACTTGCTGTCTCATTAAAACAATGAATAGAAAATTTGGTGGTTTGTCTAGTTCAACTTTAGAAATTGCAAATATTTTCTTAGACAGCTAATTTTTGCCAGCACCACATAATTCTTTTCATGCAAGATTTTTCTGCTGTCTACGTTTTTAGCTTTAAAACCATATTGTGTAAAGTCTTGAATAACAAGTTGATAAAATAAAATAAAAATGCTCCTTTTTTATCAAAAATAATGGTAAAACTTTTTGATTCGTCTCATAAGATATAAATTTTTCTTGCAATATCCTCCCAAAATAAAAACTCTTTAAATCAAATATTCTATCACTTTCTTCCAGTTTTTGAATCAACAAATAATTCCCCCTTCTCTCCAGCCTTTAATATATTAATAAATTGCTGATTTTGTAACCTACAATAAATAAGGTTAAGTAACGATTTTGCAAATAATATATGCTGACGTTATAAAATGATAGCAATACTCAGCTGACACCTCAGCAAGCTGTTGTTCATAAACAAAAAGATTGTTATTTTAACAACGATTGGAGTTTAATGATACTGTTATGGTTTAGAAAACAAGGAGGGGGTTACCCTCACGAACAGCATTTATATTGTAGTTTACTGTTTTTGAGTGATCCACATTGTAGATAAGCTTCTCTTTTAATAAAAAGATGGAATGAAAAAGGTGCTGCTACTCCAGTGTTGCCAGGTGTAAACAATGTTTCTTGCCACCCATCTAACAAAAATATCACCAATAACGGTACGAAAATGCCCAACTTCAAAAATTAAAATAATGCTTCTGTCCACAAGCTGTAATCCTGCTGACGTGCTACCAACAGTGGTGATTAGGTGCTGTCAGTAATTACTTGCTTGCAAATGAATGCTGTCAGTATTATTTACGGACCTTGGTTTTTCTCCAATATGTGTCCAGGAAAATATGCAACAAATGGAAACATTGGCTTTTTATCAATTTTTCAGAAAACTTGTTTGTTTATAAAATTCTGGACTTACTCCAAAACTTCCAATAAGAGAAATAAAACTTTGATTATTATCAACAATAAAGCAAACTCAAAAAACCATTATGTTTCCATTTAAAAACGAACAAGTTGCAAGATTTACTCAAAATTTATAATTTATCTCCACTTTTTTAAGATTCTCACTAATTTCTCCACCAAGTTCTACATAAATCCCCAATTTGGGGAAAATACCCATACCTGGCAACACTGCAGTACTCACAACTTATCTTCAACTTTCATTTGGTGTCTTCTCGTAGAGCCCTACACCTGCCCCGGTCCAATTGACCAGACTTGAAAAAACCCCGGTAAGTTATTGATCGGCCCGACAGACCTGAACAGACCAAGATGCCCAAACGGCACGAGAGATTCAAAAGGCCCGACAGAGAAGTCCCAGAAGCCGAGAAGTCCAAAAGGCTTGACAGGATCAAAGGATTAAAACGACCCAATAAACCCTTAGGGCGGAGAATTCCAAAAGGCCTGACAGGGCCGAGAGACCAAAACGGTTCGATAGACCCAAAGGGCCAGGAAGTCCAAAAAGAAAATGGTCTGATGGACTCGAGAGACCCGAAGGATCGAAAAGTCCAAAAGACCCGACGAACCGACAGATCCGTATAGCCCGAAAAGGCCGAGAGATCAAAACGGTCCAATAAATCCGAAGGGCTGAAAAGTCCAAATGGCCCGATAGGGCCAAGAGACCAAAACGGCTCGATAGACCCGGAAGGTCGCGAAGTCCAAAAGATCTGACAGACCCGTCCATACGGGTCGAACCATTTCGAAAGATCAAAGATCAAGACTTGAGAGACCCGAAGGATCGAAAAGTCGAAAAAGCCCGATAGACCCGTATGGCCCGACAGGGCCGATAGGTTCCAACTGCTTGACAGGCCCGACAAGACTAAACGGCCCGAAAAGCCTGACACATTTTTAAACTGAGGCTCGGCCCGGCCCGACCCGAACCCCCGGGCCGCGTAAAGGCCCAACTAGAAAACCCGGCCCGTGCAGGCCTCTACCTCCTCGACCACTTAGTTACATATTTTATGAATACAAATATTGAAGATGTACAGCCCTGTAAATAGGTATCCAATTTTGTTTTTTCTGCTAAGATACTCTATTTTAGTGGGTTATAGAAGTTTTTTCACCTTGGGAAACAAAAAAAAAATCGTTTGGGCCCAGATCAGGACTGTAAGGAAGGTGTATTACAAGCTGGATTCCTGATTTGTGTAAAAAATTAAAAGTCTTAGCGTCTAGTATTGTCATGGTATAACAGAATTCTGCATAAGCCAGATTTTCTTCAATTTTCACAGACTTTTTCAAAAACTTATGTATACCAATTGGCATTAATGGTTTGTCCATCATTGACAGGAATAACTGCTACTGGTTCACTGCGCCTGAAGAAAACTGCCACCATGTTCTTGTTTACACTTCTACCATGAATAACTTTTGTTGGTACGTGTTCATTCTCAAACATCCAAACAGTAGATTGTTACTTCGTTTCTGGATCGTAGTTGTATATCCACGAGTCATCACCAGTTAAGATGCACGATACTTGTTTTGAAGCTCCCCAATCAAATTTTTCAAGCATAAATAGGCACCAATCTACTCGCACCTGTTTCTGTTGTTGAATGAGGAATCCAGAAACTTGCAAGTTTTCTAACCTCTAAATGTTAATGCAAAATAAGCGTTTAAAGCTGCTGATCCAATCCCTACTTCTTGTATTTCATGATTAGTTACATTTCACCTCTCTCTTATTATTCTGTCCACAGCTCTGATGTTTTCTTCATAAACAGCTTCTGCTGGTCTACCAAGTTGTGGTTCATCATTTAATGAATTTCTTCCACGTTTAAATTCACAAAACCAAAAACTTACACTTGATAAGGATGAGGCCGAGTTACCGGATGCAGTTCTTGAACTTTCAAAGCTCTGATCATACGTCATACCTTTTTGTAGTCATACAAAATCATAGCTTGAAAAGCATTTCAATCAACTTCCATTGTAGTAAACGTCAAATCAACAATATAAAATTTTAAAAATTCGAACAGTTTTAGCTGGAAATTGACAATATTGCGGACAAACAATATCATGACAATCAGCAATTGTTTCATGAGCTTTCATAGCCTATTACTAAAAATTTATGGAATAACCAACGTATTAAGAAAAATTGTAGGGAAATACCTTCTGGGTGTTTTAAACTACTTTTAATTACACAGAGCGTTTTCTGTAGCTGAGACACATTAAATTAAACATTCTTTTTATTTTTTTCTGATGTTACATATCTCCATTATAGAGTACACCCCATATACATATAATGAAAAGTAAGTTTGGAACGTCTGGAAGGTTAATTTACTATAATTTCTTTTAATAAGAATTTTTGGATATTTTGGCAAATAACGGCAATGCACCCAAAAGTCAACGTACATTCCGTATGCAATTTTTGAAAACTGATTACTTTGTAACAAAACAAGTTGACCATAGGTTCCATTTAAAAATATTTGTTATCAGAAATTTATCTTATCAATTTGTTGGTATTATTTATCAACATCCTATACACATTTTTATAAATCAGACTTTATCATTTTTGTAAAGCAATGATTAATAATCCGACGTTTGCTTTTCTCCAGTTTACCAATTCTTTCTTTGTGAACTTAATTTTAATTGAATAATTATTTGTGACGAAGGTTTCCGTAAAACAAATTGCATATTTTGAAAGCAGCATTAATTATGAATTTAGATTTTTAAAACCTCACATCTCACTGTCAGACTAAAATAGTTGAAATATCTAGTAATAAAATTTTTAAAATAGTAACTTTGTGAGTTATTTTTAAAAAGCGAGAAAAAGTGAAAAAGGTGAGCTTGTGGAACCCACGCCCCATAATGGTTAAGTTAATGTTAAGTTTTTGTTATTCAGTGCCAATTTTAATTTTAAAATTAATGTATGTTCAACCAGCTTGTCATAATTACACTGAAGAGAAATGGAAATATTAAAACAAATTTTTTGATCAAATCAAAATTGCCAAGGCTCTTTTAACTTTCTTAATAATGAAGAATTTAAAAAGCCTCTTCTTTTTTGTGCTGATTTATATTTTTGAATAGATAGTCTTTTGCTTTTATTTTGTTCGAGAATATAAATCACGCAATGCTTTAGTTTTGTGGTTATGTGCTCCTAAGTAAGAATTCACACTTTTTCAAATACTCCCATTTTTTTTCCATAGATGTTCCATTGGTAGCTTTGTTTTCCAAAATTGCTTTATGATCTTGCACAAAGTTGACAAGATATACTTTTTCAAATTCTAAGACATGAGAGCACATGGTGTTAGGTGATTTGACGTGAAATGACTCTCAAAGGCAGATTTCTTAATTTCTTAAGTGCCTGCAATAATTTATAGTATGTTGAACATTTGTATAAAAAATAAATACCTTTTTTTTTCTAAAAATATTTTATTTTAGTTTTCTATCTTATTATTTATTTCAATGATATGGTATATCAGTTCCGTGACAGTAAAAATTAAAAATATTTTATTCTTTTCACTAAAAAATTACCTGGGAGATGGGAAATAATATTTTTTGCTTGTGCCTTTCTCTGCACTCGACACATATAGAAAAAAAAATCATAATTTTTCTAAAAAGTTTTAACTTTGTTTTCTGGAGAATGACCCAATTTCATGGATATTTATGATATGTAAAGTGTGTTGCCTACCTACGTGTAGTGGCTTCAATTGAGTATACTTTAGATCTGTATTCATTGCTGCTACTTTTAATTTTTAAAATTGATTTTGAAATCACTTTTGAAATTTTTTATTATAAAATAATTTTTTTTATCAAGTAAAATAAAACAATATCAGATATATTAAAATACCTGCTATAAGGTGATATTTTGTAAGGTATAAATCTTTGGAGCAAATTGACCTTAATATCTTGGATCTTACTGAAACTTTTTTTAACGTTTTTATAAGACAAAATAAGAGATACGCATCTTTTTATATCTGGATAACTCTATTATTATGGTAATTACAAAGCGTCAAAGCTTCCAAAAATTTGTACATGCTGCCCTATTTAAGTGTAAATATTTCTTGTTCTATTTACGGCAGGGACTTGCTATTCATCGTAATTGAAAGGCTGAGAAGTACCTTTTCATAACATATACACAGAAATTAAATTCATGGTTACCTACTGTGATTTCTAAGACGTTTTATTTTACAAAATTGATTTTCAACATTAACTCTATGTTTTAAAATTCTAAAAAAATAAGTATGTATTCCTTGGTATTTCTTCTACGAATGTGCAAAATATCAAGATGGAATTCATTTCAGTTAGTTTATAATCACTTAGCAAACACCGGCCTGCTTTAATATTGTGTTTCCCTAGTAATATATAACAAAGGAATGCACTGTAGCCTGCATGTTGTTCCAATGTACTTTCTGAACAGCGTCTTGGACAACAAAGAAAGTTTTCCGCAAAATTGGAAGTAACAATAGATTCCTCAAGCTTTAGATCTGCAATAAATGCACAGTGATAAGTTCAACAATTTTGCAGATAATCTCTCTAAAAACTCCTCAATTGGTGACTGTAATGTTTCTAAATTGGTATGATCAACAGTTTACCCACTGCTTATAAGTCACCTCTTTTATCGCTTCTGCTTCAAATATTTCCTGAAGCCTTTTCACTAGTTCCTCAGTCCCTGGACAATTTTTGCATTTTGTTAAATAGGAATCATGTGAAGGAGTATCACAAATCATTTGAGACAAGCAGTGCTTATAATTACGTCTGAATTTGACATAAGTCTAGGAATATTAGAACGTAGAATCATCAATTTAACATTTTCATGATGAGTGCAAACACACATACAATGTGTTTTATGAGTTCCCAGAAGAATACATTCTTTTGGCTTCAGTTCGGAGAATTTCGAGAAACTTATTTTGATTTCAGGTTGCTTATCTTTAAAACAGCGGTAAGTTTCTTTAACACCACATAATACTCACCATTTTTGTTTTTGAATTTTCTGCTTTCCCCATCAGAATTGTAAAACTGCAATGACTGAAGATTCTAAATGATGTCCAAGTTTAGTATTGGGAACCGACAATATTCTTTTTGTGGCTAATTGCTTTGCTATTCTAATCATATGCAAGCATGAAAATACTGTTGAATCTTATTAAAAGACCAGCTATCAAAAAATTGTTAAAATTCGAATTTGTAGATTTTTGTTGTCTGTTACGTTGAAACAGTTCACCAGTTTTTGTATTATTTCTGATGCCGATTCTTCTTCTATGTGAAATACCTTTCCTTTAAGGGAACTTTGTATTTTCTGTAACTTTTGATGGGGGTATCTTTTTTGTGACAGTTTTCTGGATGGATGATTTGGAAATATCATCAGTTTCTTCTGCTATATTTCTCGAAGAACTGGAAATTTTACTTTCAGAGCTTTCAGTTGATTCCCTTACTTGAACACTTTGGGAACTAATTCCTGGCACACTAAGTTCATCATCACTACTTTTTCCACGGGGAGCAGATACACTTTTCTCTGTAATTTTGGAAATTTGCTGCCTAGAAATATCACATACCTTTCAATTGAGACATCTTCATCCATCATTTTTAATTTCAATAACATTTTATGAGTTATACATGTTAAGTTTTTTCGCGTTTTAAATGGATGGTTCTTGATATTAAACGGATTAAAGCAAGCATCATACCATCGTGTTTTCACAGTGTGGGTACTCATAAGTTCAATTATTAATGTACAATAGTAGTGGAGACACTGTAACAACTTGCAACCACAATCTAAAAAAAATTATTAAAAAAGTAACAAATTCTTGTTGTTTCTAAATCTTTGAAGAAGCGGATGAGATCTTATGGGATGCTGTAAACCTTTATAGCCCTCCCTTATTACACTTTATGGTACCTCTTTGCCACATGCTCATAGAACATCTGTAGCTAAATGCATTTATGATAGTAATTTCATTCTAAAATTTGGGTATACAAAGTACATGTATTTGAAAATCCTCTGGAATTTTTGTAGAATTTCATACAACTGGGTTAATACTAAAAATTGCAACTGAAGAAAACAACCTTCTAAAATACAAATTGTTTTTTAAATAATCCTATCCCAGTATCTATAGAGTAAAAGATCATCTTTTAAGCTTTAAAATAATCCAATTGAAAATTCTTCTGTTGCGTAATAAAGGAAAGACAAACGTTTTTATACTAAGGAATGAGATAATTCTCAAAAACTTATATATGCATACTAAAACACAAAATAATGACATTTGACATAAACAAAGAAATATGTGTTACCTTTTTCGATTGGTACAACATATAAAAAGAAATTCAAAAGATTATGAAAACTTGATATTTTCTGACTGTTCGATTTCAAGTGGAATGAGTCATTTAAGAGATGTCTTCCTACAATTTCTTATAACTACATAACCTAAATATTTTGTAACATATTCCAATTGAAAGAAACTTCTTCCTGTTAGTGTTCAGAAGATAATGTTGCGTTATTGCATCAACAGCGTGATTTACAGTTCACTCAACTAGCATATAGCATACACAGCATTCACAATCTTTCTGGGTCGTATATAGCTGTGGAAGAATGACAGTTTGAGTATTGTAAACAAGGCTGTTTTTCTATTAACTTGACTTGTAAAATCTTATTGACGCTTAATGTGCTTTAAGGTTATGATTTTATGACAGTTTAACCTCATGCTGTTATCTTTTTTTTCTGGAAATTGGAAAGATCATCACGAACACCACAGACCACATGTTGCAAGAATTAGAAAATTTGGAAGGTGAATTGAAAATATGAGAGCCATCTGAAAAACAACTTCAGCTGACTGTCTGTTCACTGTGTGCACAGCTTTGTAGCGTTGTCACTATACGTATTGTTTCTGTGGGTGTTCACAATGTTAAAAAAATTGAAAACGCTGCCACTTGTGAAGTTAGGGCTATTATCAGATTATCAGACTCACAGGAGATGAAACATGGGTTTCTTATGCAACACCTGAAAGTAAACGACAATCAAAGGAGTGGCATCATGCTCATTCACCAACCAAACCAATAAAATTCAAGATGGCAGAGTCTACCTGGAAACTCATGGTTTTCTGGGATCGACAAGGAATTTTCAACCGCTCACCCTACAACCTGGAGTTGGCTCCTTCAGATTAAAGGGCTTTCTGGGAGGAACAAAATTTCAAAGTGATGAAGAACTGACAAAAGGAGTGACTTCTATTCTGAAAGGACTATGAGGCTGGGAATTAATAAAAAAGATAGATTTGCAAAACTATGTCCTCTTTTTGATGCAATAAATAGATGAAATCTGCAGTTTGGAGTTTTTTCTAAAAATCTCTCAATTGATGAGGAAATGGTTCCTTATTTTGGAAAACAATTGGCGCCGAAATATTCTTAAAAGAAAAGCCTGTGCGTTTCAGCTTGAAATGATGGTGTTTAGCATCTGAGGAGGGTTATGTTTTCCATTGGAGCTTGCAAAGAGAAGAGTGACATGGAATGTTGAAGAGCTGATGTTGTTCTTAGTTCGGTTAAACTTTTGGATAATCCATCTAGCCACAGAATTTTCTTTGATAATTTTTTTCCCTCCATCGAACTATTGCATTATCTCACCCAAAATCACATACTTGCAACAGAAACTATACAAGACAACCACATTCAAAATTATAATCTAGAATCTCAAACAATAATGAAACAACAAAAAGTAGAGGATGTTACGTTCATTTTTTTATGAACCTAACATGGGTCCTTATCCTCTCTAACTCCGGTTATCTTCACCGGTTGTCATTTACTAACTTTAATCTATTTCACCATTCTTATAAAAATTCTTACGAAAATATTTACTTTTAGACCACCTTATATATCATTGAAATGAAATTTCTATAAATCTGCTGGTATTAAATTTATGTTGCACATGGGAATTTTCTTTGTACTAAAAATCTTATAAATTATTTTGCTGTAATTCTCTGGGATGATCAGGATTGATCTTATTTTGTTATCTACAGTTATCTCTGGTTGCCAGATGTATTTTAAGCAACTTCTTTTGCTTTTGTTTATTTTATTTTCCCTATTTTGTGGGGAAGTGTTTAGTTTTTTTGCGGGTGTGTGTGTGCACTCCCTTGTGGACCTTTTCACTTTTGTGGATTTTATTAAGAAGTTGATCTGTCTCATTTTTTTTCCTCTATTCTCACTGTTTGCGTGTCCTCCATAGCTTCTTTGGAGGAAGCCTGCAGTGCCCTCTGTTCTTGGAGTGAACCGGTAGCTTGCTGAAGGTGTCAGTACTCTTGGGAGTTTTCTCGGACCGTGGATCGCCTGAACAAACCTTGTCCACCTGTATTTTCCCTTCAGGACCACTTAATCATTAGAATTGAGTCACCTGTAGTTTATTGTTTCTGTTTCACTTTAATTATGGTATTTAATCTTTTTGCTAATTTTTTATTAGGCGCTCTGAAAAGTTTCGAGTTAATTTTAAAGTTCTGAAAACTTCATTTCATGAAAAGATTATGCGAATAAGAATTAATTTTCATATTTCTTTAACCGCATTTGTAAATATTTTTGTTGTTTTAATGCTTTCATCAATGATAGGTCACAAATATAAGAACAGTTTTGTGTGTTTTGAATTCCATTTCAGGTTATGAAGAAACAATTGTTTTCCGGTCTGATATAGCGCTATCTCAGTGGAATCTTCATTTCAAATAAGTTTATTATAATTTTTTGTTCTGATATTGTGTTCCTGTCGCACATATTTTATTGTAATTTCAACTAACTTGTTTAATGTTTTGAGAATTTAAAATTTCATTGATTGCTTATACAATTTAATTATATTAAATAGTATTTCAAATTTTATTAGGCTACAATTTTTTCATGAAGTTACAGTATCATTTTTTAAATTTTTCTTAATAGTATTAAATTATCTTAATAATTGGCGCCCATTCATTTGCTAGTTTTTTATTTAGACTTGGATTTGCTATCATGTAGTATTTATTTCAAGATCTTAATTCTAGATTATATACTAAATAATTTTATGATATATTTTGATTATTTTCTTGGTGACATAATATATGATATATCTATGTACATATTTTTTTGAATTGACATCAATAGAACTGGATAAAATTTATTGTGTTGTCTAGTTATTTGACCTGCTCCTCTCATTCGCCCACGATCTGTAGTTAGTTGGGCAGACCATAAGAAGGTCTTTAAATATAAGTAGCTGTAACGCGAGGTTATGTTGATTACAGACTTGACTGCGGATCAAATATTTGTGTTGTTTGATGGAACGACAATTCCATCGTAACAATGATAACAAATAATATACCAATAAATCCTCTGTAAACTACAAAACGGTATGATTGGAAACAGAAAAAAGAAATTAGTGCTCTACAGCCTTTAGTGGTAAGAGAATATAATAAAAATATGAGTGGTGTGGATTTGCACGATAATGGTATAGCTAGCTACCAAGTAAAGGTTAGAGGTAAAAAGTGTTGGTGGCCTCTTTTCATAAATTTCATTGATAGTATTCTCGTAAACAGTATAGAACTGCCAATTATAAAAAGGTATCTCAGCTTGAATTTCATTCTTACACAGTTATAGCACTAATCAAATCAGAAGGTAAAACTGAAGAGGAAAATCAAGATGAAAGTAAAGGGGTATACCAATCAAAAATGAATTACCAGACAAGATTAGAAAAGATACAGCCACCCACAACTCTATTTGCCATTCAGAAATGCCAAGGAAAAGATGTAGAAAGTGCAAAAGTCAGACTGTAATGTGCATCTTCATTCTGCATGTTTTGGTGACGCCTTTTATATGTGACTGTAGTGTAGTACTGCCAACGATTCTGAAACGAGATATATGTTGAGACCAGCACATAGAAAAAGAAGAGGGGAGTGCCGTCAGAGAGAGCAAGAAGAAACAAGAACGTCAAGTGACGCTAACCAACGTATCATCCTCTCAAACATGCTTTTGTACTTTTGTTGTTAAATAATGTAATGTTTTGAATAAATTGTTTTTGTATGTTACAGTCAAAACGAGTGTTGTTTGTAAACAGTAATTTGCACAACAGTACCTGTCACAAAACTATACTTTTAGAAATAAAATAAAAACTGTTTTTAAGCTTATGTGTCAAATAATATTATTTGACACAATATCTGCCACTGAAGTGAAAACGTAACATTATCTTTTGAGAACACCCTGTATAGGGAAGTTTTTTTTATTGATAGGTATTTAAATATATTAGCCGTTAAAGGTTAAAACTGTTTTAAGCTAAAATCAATTTTTATAAAAACCGATTTTAGAGATGGTTTAGTAAGAGCAGTGAAAACAGGCCAAAAAAAATCTTGCAATTATTTTAATTCTTCTCTCATAAATGAAAAAAATAAAAAACATGATCTACTTGATTTACTATAACTATTTAACCAGAGCGTCTTATATCGAAAACAAATATTCTATCAAATATAAGAAAAAATGAACCTGATAATGGTTCCACAAAACCAAAACAGCAGTTGATAACTTTGATAATCTGAGATTATCAGTAATAAAAAGATTTCCTAAAGAATGTTTTATTATATTCTTTAGAATTTCCAATAATAAAAAAGCTGGAGGTGAAAAATGTTAACTGACATTTTATCTTTTTGTTTTTTTTTGGTCATAAGTTGAAAACAAAAGAAGTTAGCTCAGACTTAGCTCAAATTTAAACTTACGCTCTATCTCTTATAATAAGCGAGATTGCCATGCTTATGTTCGAATTTGAAACAACACTAAATTGACCTTTTTCTTTAGAATCTCAGTTCTAGCAGCTGTCATTTTTTTATATGTCAAATAGTCCCATTTATGTACAATTAAATTGCTATTGTAAAGAATTAATTACCGCAATAGTTAATTTTAATAAAATACTAGATCTTATGATGTTGGTGCTCCCCATATTGCAATTGAATTAGAAAAATTTTATTGCCTATATTGGCACAATGAAGGATGGGGAGTGTTAAGAATATTTATTTCATTCGGTCCGGTATATACTACTTTACGTCATTGATTAATGGCCGGTAAATGATACATTACGACACAATGCCGGTAAAGTAACTTTACCAGACTCAGTTCTGGCCTTGTAACATAAATAACTATCTGCTAATTTCTTTTTATCAAACAAACCATTCAACGCCAATTTGACCATGTGTTTCCTTGCACCTAAATGATATCATTCCCTTAAAAGCAGGTTGTATGTAACATTTTGTACAAAACAGATATTTTTATGCTTATGCAATAAACTATCAATTAGCAAAAGATCGTATGTGAAAGATACTTCCTTATATTAAAAATAACGATTTTATTATATCTTATGTGCATATAGTAAAACTAATTACTAAGCAAAATGTTTTATGTGGAACTTAAAACGTAGACCATTACAACATTTTCTAATCTCTTAATGAATTTTGCAATGTTGGACGGCAGAAGGTCTGAAGTGTCTTTTTCGTTGCATACGTTATTTTTACTAATAAACAATGAAAAATAAAAGGGAGTGTTTTTTGACTTTCGGTCGTATGTGCAGAAGCACATACATATGACTTTATGCAAATTAATGTATGCATTACATTTTTCTTCCAGTTTTTATATTAAGAGGACGTATGTGTCATATGCTACCATTTGCCTATTTTAAGTGAATACTGCTTGATATGAATGTTTGTGTATAGTTATTTTGGTAATCAGTGACTTTCATAATTATTGTGAACAAGACACTGCAAGTATTTGAAAAGAAAGTGTTGCTTCTAACACAGTAGTATTTTTGTTACAATTTTTAATACAAATTTGTTCTTAAAAGATAAGAGCGTGGCATACACATTTTTAAAATTTAACATAAATCCTGCCAATCGTGAAGTAGAAATACCTGTTAGGGATGCAATTGATGTTGACGGGTGTGTGATTGTAACAGAAGATGGTATTTGTCTGTCTGAAACGCAACTTCAAGAAAGTAGCTTCGTAGTTGAAGATGTATATGATGAAGAATTCGCACCAATTGATTTTGCTAATGAAAAGAACGTAGAAACCGCTAATAATTCGATTATCCTGCTACAGGAACATCAAGAGAACACGCATAATGTAGATAGAGAATGACCATCACACAATCGACACAACATTGTTTACCATCAGTGAGGGAACAGCGCAACAAGAAAATGAGGTTTCAGAAAATGAAAGTAAAGACAATAAGAAAAAAAGCAGAAAACGGAAGAGTAATACAAAGATTTGGAAAAGAATGATAGCTTAGGCAGAGAGAAATTTAGGACATGTATGAAAACAGGAAAGGGAATATAGTGCCATCAAAGAAGATGAGGGTAGCAGATTGTTCAAAGTGCAAACTAAAATGTAATAGCAAACTAACACAGAACAGCTTGGATACAATACATAAAAGCTATTGGAACACATGATCATACGAAAGGCAACAGGATTTTATATGTAAGTACGTAAAAAGTGTTCCAGTGGTTAGACGATGGAAAGATAATAGCTCACAAAATTGCAGAAGAAATATTACTTATAAATATTTTCTCCCCGGTGATGTTCAGGACAGCAAAAAGACCTTCCTGGCCTGCTTAGATATTTCAGAAAAAACTGTGCAAATTGCGAAGAAGAAGGAAATTGAAGGATCATCTATAGTTTTTCAAAATCGAAGAGGGAAACACTCACTAAAAATTAAAAAATCAATCGTCCAGGAGCCCGTATTGAAAAACAAAATATAATGGATCTTTACTAATATCCGAAAAGAAAAAGAAAAGTTTAGTAAACCTTTGCAGGGTAAATGTTATGCCAGCAATATACGACAACTTTTATCGATGGCTACCAAACAATTCCAGTGTGGTAGGTCGACTTCCCGAACCCGACCGAGAAGAATCAATTTGATTTATTTTCTTTTATATATGTTTTTTCTATATCCAGAAACATAGGAGTAGAATTTACACTTCATTTTGTAAAACTTAGTTCTTCTTCATTAATGACAATAATAGTTAATTTTGATTCGCTTACCTTTACATTTTTTATATTTATAAAAAATAATAATTATACTAAGTATACTATAGGTAGTTTGAATTAGTCGCCTTAGTTATATTTTTATGTATCTAAAAATATAAATATCCCATCATGTACTTGAATAAAAGAAAATTCAGCAGCCAAAAAATCGTATGTGACTTCAGCAATAAATAATTTATTATTTTTAATATTATTTGACAATAAGTGATAAAAAAAGAATTGGATTTTCATTAGACGCAATAACTAATTTCAAAAGCAAGCGAAATAAACTTTTTTTCAAAATCCAAACATTTCTAACAAGAAAATAAAAATCACAAAACTTCTTAACTTAATTTCTCTATTTTGTTGAAACAATACATACAACCTTCTGCTTTTAAGGGGACGATATTTATTATAAAAAAAATATTTTTTTAAAATTTTATTTTAAAGACCTCTCAACATTAAGCTTGTGGGCAATTGACACCAGCACCTTAAAGATTCAGTATGCAAAATTATATATGGAAATCAGTAGATTTGACTTCCAAACCCCAACAAGCACACATTTACATTAAAAGCCAGAAGATGAAAAATTCAAAATGGTTGTAATGTAGCAAAAAATGTTAATCGGTTGGAAAAAGCAAAATGTCATGTCATTTGAAGGCTGATCTTAGTCACTTATTTTGAGGTTAAATCAGATCAGTGCAATAACGTAAGATGAACTAGTAATTAAAAGTTAAAAAAAAAAAACAGAAAAAAACTTCTTAAGGTTCCAGAAAAGAAATCGTAGTTCAGGCAATTCACGAGATGGCAATACTAGTGCAATTAGGATATTTTTTAGGTGTAGCAGAGAATCACAACTTTTACAGATAATAACAAGCTCCTCATGACCGCAATATTATCAAAACTTCTTTCTAAAACGCGCGTGTTTTTAAGCATTCATAAGTCTAGAAGAACACATTAAAAGTACCTGCTGCAGATACACAAATAAACTAATCTATTATGTGAACTGGTTTTCTAAATATGTATTGATCACTAAAATTCCATTATTGTATGATTCATACTAATGCAGAAAAAGATGGCAAAAGTGCAGCTTTAAAACTGATCTTTAACAAAAGACCCATTTTCATTTTTTACATTTGCTGTATAAAAACTGGAAATAGTTAAAATTTTAAAAGCAGGCACTAAGTTCAAGTTCTCATCAGTGATCACGTAATCACAAAACGTTTATAAACAGTCACTCCAATCAAATTTCTTTAGTAGATGCATAAATGCGGCAAAGGCATGGTTAATTATTATTTAAGAAATTAAAATAATCGTATCGTACTTAACCTAGATTAAAAAATAAAAGCGCTTAAGCAGACATTTTTTCTGTTTTCAAGTTTTTTTTCTTAAAAACAAAGTTTTATTATAAAGGAACTAATATATAAAACTTCAGTATTTATTACATAAATTATACAGGGTGTTAAAAATGTATCGCAATCGGAAAGTACCATATTCTTTACGGATAAACTTACAAGAAACTTAGACAAAAAGAGTTTATTCCGACCGCCGCACAGTATAAGATTAAGATTGCCCTATCTAGAATAACAAACTTACTGAAGACAATCTGATGAACAAAAGAAAAATTGGACTATAATGTTCTTCTTATGTTAAAAAATTATATATTTAGTCCTATCCGTATGCGATATGTTAGAAATTTTAGCAGAACCTTCTGCAATTATTACTAGAATCTCTAAAACGGCAAAAAAGTAAACATTCGGTTGACTACTAGAGACAAAATTAGCAGCAATTGCTCATTTTAGCACTATAAGTCTTCATTAGTAGCAATGTCTTTCTTTATTTTCTTGTTGGATTGAGCTGCAATAATTCTTGGAGAATCTCGAATTTTCATCCCTCTTGGTACTCTTGGATCAACTAACTCCGGCAATACACATTCATAAAAGAACTTTTGTAGTTTAGGAACTATATGTTCATCTCAAAACTCGCTATCTTCCGCTAAATTTTAATGTCTGTATCAGTATATAAAATTAAATGTGCAGCTACCCCTGAATTTGAAAAAAATAATTATGTGTTTTTTTCAAGCTAATAACACCATTACTTTGGAATACATAACTTCTTTTTTTTTGAATCCTGCGATAAAGCAGTTTCAATGGCTTGATCGCGGACTGACTATAAACATTTAACTTCCACACTACTTCCATCCTCCAGTAATCCATCGGGAGAAGCGGCCAGGAATGGATATTGCTTGGAAATAAATAATCCGCATGGTATTACTTTTTTTTAGTGACATTTTCATATCATTGTATTGCATTTCTTTTGTTTATTCTTCCGTAAACAATTGGGACGGTATGGAGTTTCCTATTATTTTTATACAATATGTCTATTACAGCACAATGCCAAGAGGTTGTATTCTTGCTTTTACGTATTTTTCCAAAATTCGACGCAGTAAGCCCATTGCGGCGCATAGCTTTCCACTGTAAATTTTCATGTTGACCCCTTGTTTGTGTTTCTGTTATTCTACTATCAATTACTTGGGTTTCCATTTGATGTAAAATGCGCTGCTTCTCCATTGCAAAATCCTTTTTGTTCAGATCTGACTGCTGTATCAGGTCCGTATTCCGTATCTGTATTTGTAACAGGTTTTGCAACATACACCCACTTCTTTCTTTGTATTCTTCTTCTTACTGCAATCTCCAGTCTTCGATTTGAAAATACACTCCTTTTCTCGAAGACATTGCGTAGCTGTGCCAAGAGGGGCCATTATTAAGACAAACCAACTGCTAGACATTGCCGTAGATAGGATCCTCGTTTGCGAAAATTGATCCTTTTCCGGTCAGAAAGTTTTGAAGCGAGGGACATAATATATCGTTCTGCATAATTTGTTGTCGCATTAGTGACTAAGCGATCGCCTTTACGTACAACGTAATTTAATGCAGAACATATTTCTGAAAAGATTTGACTTTGCTTCAGTAGCGGGAGGTAATTGGTTTCATTTTGGTGTTTTCTTACACAGTAATCTGTTCGACAATCTATAAGTGTTGTCCAAACACGTGGTATAGTACATTTTTCAAGTCCTGCCAAAGTTGTTGGACACTTGCTCCCGTTTTAGAGGTTTGGTAATATATGGGACCTAATAGAGTCTTTCTCTTTTGCGAAAGCTATATTCACAAGTCAGGAAATAAAACGGTGCTCGGCACTGCAAAAGTCAGAAACCTGACGAGTAAAAGAAGTAGCAAGTAAACAGGTTCATTGGAAATAACCACAGACGATAATTTTGTCATAAATCTTTTAAACAATCCCTTCTAGAAACTAGTAAAAAAAAATTCTAGCTCTGTTTGGTATTCTTTTTTATTTACTAAATACCACTTAAATATTTTCAGATTAATTATTACCTACCTAGTTTTTAAGCATATGATAACATACCGAAGTTCTATTAAAATAAATGGAACTACCTCTTATACATCAAGTTAGGAACAATGTTCGTATTGGTATTGTAAAGCACTGCAGTATATTATGAAGCTATTTGTAAACTATTAGTTTGTGAATCACAATGCAACTTTAATTATAATTTGTTTTTGCCAAATAGTTTAATTTTTTTTTTGTTATCTCTTAGAGCATATAACAAGGAGTTTAATAATCCGAAATAGGTAATAATATATAACACAACAATAAAATCAGGTTAAAACTTGTCGTTTTTACTGTCTTGACCATTCTTGACACAGTCTTTAGAAGGCTGTGGCAGTTATTTAGATAAACAACGTAAAGTGCAAACGAGCTTTAGTAACTCTCAACTACTTTCCTTAAAATGCCATCTATGTAATATTGCCTGAACTACAATAGCGGTTGCTGTAACAAAAAATCATCAAATTACGCAATAATTATGGCGGTTTATTCGAATTGTTCGTAAATTTTATTTCGGGTTACGTTTTTTAACTATTAACATATTTGTATGAAATTTTTTAAAAATATGTAATTATATTACCCAAATTTAGTAGGTATGCCTTTTTTAAGATTCCGTAATAAAGTTATTTTATTTATAGTTACATAATAATATATTTTTCATTACTATTATGTAAAAAATATTTCATTAGGAGCTTTAGTCAATTAGTTAACCAAATCCCAATTTTCAGCCATTTATCTCCAATAGTTTTTAAATGTAACCCAAAATACGATTCAACCGCTCTGATCTGTGCCCTTAACGTTTGCAATGAAAATGAAAAAAACAAAGTCACACACAATGCAACAGTCTCGAAAAATCGATAACGTATAACACAAAACCAATTACAGAATTTGTCCATGAATATTATTAAAACAGGATTAGTATTTTTTGGTTTTTACATGTTATGGTTTATTTATTAAATGCAATGTTATAATCATTACAATAAAGTATATAGCAAGTATAGAGCAATAATATTCCATTCTTGGATTTTTCTGTTAACAAATTCTAACCTCAAAAATATGATTACAATTTTAAGCCACATAAAATGGACTGAATTATATGCAAACCTTCTATATATTTATACAACTTCTATAACCTTTATTGTATTTTTATATAAAAGTCAGAAACAGCCAATAAATAATAAATTAACGAAAAAGATAAAGAAAGATTTCTATACCACACATCACACAACTTTCCCATTAATCTAAATCTGAATTTACCTGAATCGGATTATAATTAGAAGTCACATTATTATGAGAACCATTAGATGACGTTGAGGAAGAAGAATTTAATTTCACATGTTTAATTCGTCCTTGATCCGAGTTATCTGTTAAAGCTCTCTTTCTCTCTTCTCTTCTTTCATTATTAACTTCTTTATCTAATTGCGATCTAGTTCCGTTCCAAGACGATACAGGCGCAGCATATCCACTATGGGACATTCTTAATAGTTCATTAACTGTATTTAATTTCTTTTTATCCCATGTATTTCCTTGAGACGACGGTTCAGGTTTGTTATCGATAGAGGATGAGACTTTCCAATCGCCTACGGCCGCTTTTGTGGGAATTCTAGAATTGGATTCTGTTCCACTATTATTATGCGATTCTTCAGAACAATTAGAGGAATCGTCCATATCGTAAGGAACTAATTTTGTTGCGGTAGTTTGTACATTATTTGTTGTTTCTTCATGTTGACTATTATGATGTGTGTTGTCATTGATTACATTTGAAACACTCGTCGAGGAGAATGATTTTGGAGAAGGCAAAGGCAATTTATTAGGTGAGCTATTTGAACAGGTATTTTGCACTTTTACAGCAAGTGGTGATTTTATTTCACCATTCATAGTGGTATCCGATGATAATTTAATAACATTTGTCGAAGTAAGGGTACTCGACGGCAGTGGTTTATTTTCTTTTTGCACATGTTTTTCTTTAACTGTAGATTCTGCATTAGTATCGTTTAATGGGAAAGTCTCCAACGCATGATCACCATTCATTGTTGTAAACGATCCGTTTTGTGTGTTATTTGATAGTTTTTGGAATTTTAAGGTTGGAGGCAGTGCTGGTCCATAAACTTTCAAATCACCATTAACTTGATTAGTTGACGTTTGCGTTTCTTGAACATCTAATTGTGTTACAGAACTGATTGTGGATGGTATTTTCATTTTTCCGTTAGTCTGTGCATAAGGATGTTCTAATTCGTACAACATAATATATGCCATCGTCCCAAAAACTGCTTGGTGTGAAATAGGTTTAACCTAAAAAAAGACAATTAATTAAATTTTTACTTCGATAATTATATTAAGTACAATCAACTTACAATACTATCGTCAAATTGGTAATAACTTCCCGAAGGTGCTTGAGCTATAGCAGTGTAATGCCCACAATTAACTGTGGGTCCCATATGTGTAACTAATGCTACTAGTCTATAAACAAGCGGATTTGTTGGTCGTCTTCTAACATACTTGGTTAAATCTAGTCTTTGTCGAAATTGTATGTGTTTTGTTATCTTATTATTACTAATAGAAAAACGTTTTAGTTGTATACACAGTACCATTGGTGCTCTCTCCAATGAAAATTGTTTCCACGCAGTAACCTAATAAATAATAATAAAGATAAAACCAATAAACAGCAATCAAGAGTCAAAAAATACCTTTTTCCGACATATTTCACAATGGTAAGAATCATCGTCTAGTTTTTCTTTTGAAAAGTATAAATCCAAAGCCTCATCTAGCGTCTGTGCTTTCCTAATATCTAATAATAAATCTTGAAAATGTTGGAAGGTCGTGCTAACATTTCCGCATTCTAAACATCTAACGGCAGATCTGAGGTAGCCACCTAATATTTGATTTAGTGGTGTAGTTTCCTTAGTTCGTGAATCAAACTGGGAATGATTTTTAAAACGATGAAGGTAAGCCTTTTCCATTGCTTCGACGAGGTATCTTAAGAATTCGTGCGCGTCTTCTTGTCTGCCGGGCAATAGATTTCTACACAGCACTCTTAATTTATTATAAATTAGATAAGGACGGATTGAATTTATGTTACGTTGTTGGGAATCCTGTAGTGTTTTTCTCATTGCACATATTATACATAAAGTCCCACCTGGAAAATAGAAAAGATGCTAAGTTAGATTTTATTATGCTAGAATTCATTCCTTTGCATTATAAGTTACACATAGTTAACTGTTGAAATGCTTTAATACTAAGAGGAATCTTTTGTTGATTACATTGTAATTAGTTTGAAAACTGTCAGATATGTCAAACACATCATAATTCTTAACTATTAATAATAATTGTACGTATTAATATTTTATGTAAAAACTTAAAATTGAATGTAGCGTGTATTCACGAATAAATATTTTCTTGTAAAAGTTTTTTATCAATAAACCTTTATTTTTAGGGTAACGACTTCATCACTGACTTTAAACTGAAAAACCAGATTATGTCAAATTTTTATCTGACTATGACTACTGATACAAACACTAACTTGATTAAATAAGCACGAGTTTTCCTACATTCGACTGATATGATTGATAGCTTCATAGAAACTTGTAAATAAAGCAGTTACCTTTTATTTTAAATCATTTTTTATTACATAATTAATAATACTAAAAGCTCGCAAAGCATGAACTACACACAAAAAACGTAAACAATTAAATTAACATTTTCAAATCGATCTTAGTACTGTGTATGGCCTCTTCTACTTCTTATTACTGCATTCATTTGCCTTGGCATACTGGAGATCAGATTTTCGATAACATCTTGGGGGGATATTCTCCCATTCTGCTATTATTGCATCTACCAGTTGATTGCGGTTGACAGGTGAGGGTCTATGACTGCAAACTTTTTTTTTAAGAGCGTCCCATGGAATTTAAATCGGGACTGTTAGCTGGCCATTCCATTAACTGAAGATCAACTGTATTTAAGTAGTCAGTCACTTGCCTAGCCACATAGGGACGAGCATTATCCTGCATGAATACAAAATTAGGCCCAACGAAGGGGGCCAACGGCATTACATGTTCAACTATGATATTTTCAAGATAATAATCCACATTCATGGATCTCATATGGATGGGAACCAACTCTGTACGACCATTAAAACAGATTCCTCCCCAAAACATTATAGTGCCTCCACCAAATGGAATAATATTGCGGCTTGCAAATCTCTCTCCTGGCCTTCAACAACACGCTCACGTCCATCGGAAGATTTTAAGTTGACTCTAGTCTCATCTGAGAGCAAAACTCTCTTCCAATCATCAACCATCCAGTTTTGATGATTTCTAGCGAAACGTAATCTTGCAAATCTGTGTTCCCTGGTTAGCAAAGGTTTTTTTGCCGGTCGTCTACTGCTCAATCCAGCTTCATTTAAGTCTTCTCACAGTTTGAGACGATATCATGACATTGCAAGCAATTGCCAACTCATTTTTTAACATTGTACTAGTGACTGTCCTCAGAAAGAGCTCATCTCTTGCATCCGCAGACCGTTTGCGCCTTTGTCCTGGTCTGCGATTGTAAGATCCTGTCTGATTGAAGCGTTCAACCATGCGACTTATAGTGGAATGATTTCTTCCTAACAAATTAGCAACATAACGCATAGAATATCCTGCTTCCAATAAATTTGATGCCTTTACTGCATCCTCAACCGATAAATTTCTTTGACAATTCATTTTTTAACACTAAAGCTTTTAAAACTAACACTACTACACACCTAGCAAATGAAATCTTTTGTTAATCAGCAATTTTTGTAATAAAAATGTAATCTACTTTTGAGAAAATGTAAAATTATGAAAATTGATTTTAAAACAAATGATTTTTTTGACAGCATGTATCTTGATTATCAAAGAAGATCCATCTCTATTAGTAAAAAAATTAGTAACCTTAATCACGATCATTATCTTAAAATTTCTTAAAAATTAATTTTGTCCACGAGTTTAGATACAGAATCGATTTGTATTCAGAGCATCAAATGCAATCAATAGATACCATTTTATCACGTTACTTGCAATTGCTTTGTAGAATTTGATCAACTATAGATGAGTAGATGTTCGTTCTCTGGTCATCTTAATCTATGATTAATGAGTTGTACCTCAGGATTGTGCTGTTTATTATTATTCAAATCTAGTTTGAATTAGGAAATCTTTATTGTACTGCTTTATTTGTAAACCCTGTTGGATTCTTTACGTTGGGTTTGATTAGTAATTATAATTACTTGTCATGTTTCTTGTCTAGGGGGGTTTGAAATTTCTTTTCTTTTTTTTAAATTTTGCTTTCCTGGGTTTAGGGCTGGTATTTCCATCTTTCGTATAATCATTTGGTTAGCTATCTGGTAGTTATAATTATACGCAAGAAATATCCAACATAGTTATTTCAATAAAGCTTAAATATAAATTTATCTTGTAGATTGGTAGTTGTTAGATTTTTGTAGGTTGGTAATTGTACGTAAAAGCAACAACTTCAAGTAAAATGCACGAGAAAGCTAAAGCGAACATGTGAAACAAAAACAAACTATATTGCTACATTACCAAGATTTCAACAGGAAATAAACTAATATAACCTAAAAAGTTTCATGCTGTGTTCAAGTTTTCGTCTTGTGTTTTGGGATTATTTTTGTTTTTGTTGATTATTTTTATTTTATTATTTTGAAAACAATGACCACCTATCGAAAAAGGGTGGTGAATTTCTTTGCAGTCAGGTACAAGAGAAGACATTGGGTTGTTTGACCATATAGTGGGAGTTGGGGTGATTTGTGCTTGCAGGGTGTGAGTGATTTTCAAGTATTGGAAGACCTTTG
>VTPC01090961.1:62671-95472 GCA_011009095.1 Ignelater luminosus
GGCATGTAGTGAAAATTCAATTCAAATTATACTTAACTATGTTGTATTAGTGCTTATACAGTGGAACCTCCATAACTCAAAATCCAAGAGGCGCGATTATTAGAGTTATAGAAAATACAAGTTATGGAAAATTACATGCAATTGGTATTTAAGTGCAAGGGGATGCAATAAATTTCAAATTGAAGAGAAGTTCGACTTATGAGGGTTCCACTGTAATTATTTTAATATAATAAACATGTGTAAAGTCATCAAGATTTGAAAAAGTAGGTGGGCCTCATAATAAAAACTTGAGCCCCATAACAAGTAAGTTAGTATTTTTTAGTAATCAATGAATGCTAATTTTAATTATAGTCAATGAAGTCGGAACGAGATGGAGAACTCACTCTCCATGAAAGATTTATTAAAGAATCTAAACGACATGAAACAACAAGTGGCCAAAGCCCAGAAGACAATACAAATGCTTGGGAGTGGTACGACAAAGTGAGCTTCCTAAACAACATCGTCGTTGGGCATGTTAAATGCGCTAATGTTGAGTTATGTGCAGCTATTTGTTCTAAACATAAGAGCCATCGACCGATAAAATAAGTTATGTGCTCTTATGCATGGTTTTTAAGTAGGAAGGAATTTGTCAAAATGCGCTATGTACTTCTTTTAAAAGTAGTCAATTAAAAAGTGCTGTGTGCAGTAAAAACAGCATTTGCTCACATAGCACAATTTGTAATCATATTCCAGTTGAAAAACAGTGCACATGTTGCGCTTAACCTTGTACATTTTTGCTCCATTTAATGTTAAATAAAGTGATATTGTTATTATTATTAGAGTTTGGTAAGTGGGTACGCGTTGGTTTTATTTTTACATTATTATTTTTTAACAATGGGTATCCTAGAAGTTGGTGTTGGAATAAAGCAATGGAGAATTCACGAACGCTCAAAATTTTATAATTAGTGTTGGGTACGGCTGATAACATTAACAATACTAATGAATTAACTAGTAGCAGTAGCAGGATTAATGCCAATTGTGAAGATATCCTTATTTTGCCATATGATGATTTTCATTCAACAAACGAAATCCTCTACTGAAGTGCTTATAGTTGTAGATGGTTGTGGCGCAGTAATAGAGAATACAGACCTAGATGTCAAGTTTAATGAGTTTCGATTAACTACTTCTGATAATAATAAAGACGCAGGGTTTTACATGAATGAAATACAAAGTGTAATTGCACGCGAAGATATGAACTTACTCCCATCTGTTGGCAACAATGATGGCGGTACAGAATTGCATGAATATGAAGCAACTCAATCTGATACCAATTCGGAATGGGAAAAATTGGAAGAAAATGGCAATTGTAGTAGAAATTCATCTGAGGAAGAATTAGAGGAGAATTTAAAAAGAAATTTAAAAGAAAAGAAAAGTAAGAAAGAGCGCGAAAAACGAATAAAAAACAAAGAATTGCGGATACATGGAAAGAAATACTTTGCCTTAAAGCGCATCACCAATGAAGTTGATAAAAATCCAGCTAAATATGTGTATAGCGAAAGGAAAGAGGAAAGGATTATCATACTTAAAGCAAAGTTGTGCCCTAATGAAAAACAGTTATGTCTTCCTCACACAGTTTTCTATGTGCTTAAGTCGATGAAGAATCAAGGTAAAAATTCTTCGTAAATTTTGGAAACTTTCAACCTGGGAGGCGAAGAGAAGTTACCTTTACGGACTGGTTGAAGGTAGACAGCCTAAAAGATAACGAGCTACTACTGATAAAAATTTTCCAATAAAACAATTCAGATACGACTGTTTTCTACTAAAGGCTGATGGTGCTAAAGTACATGTATACAGAAAATTTATGTTAAATACCTTTGATATTACAAAGGATTCCTTTAACAGATGGTTAAAAATAAACAATTTACAAAATTCAACTTCCGATGATGACGATCAGATGCAAGAATTACCTAACGGTTTAAAAAAAAACAGACAATATTAAAATTAGACTCCATCGTTTCTTGGTTAAATGATTCCGAAAGTTCTCAGCCATTACTGCAGAGTCTCAAGCTCGAGAATGTATGTTGAGTCTTCTTTCAAATCCAAAATTCACATGCACCAAATTTATAAAGGATGGTGCTAAGAATCTAACAACACGTCAGTGGACAGAAGAACCTTCTAACAAATTTTGGTAAGTAAGAAAATGTCTATATTTAAACCACACAAAGATCAGTTGCTTATAACGAAGGCAATCTTGACCAAAGTAAATATGATCTTCACAGATTAAAACAAGACTGAAGCAAAAGATGCTAAAGAGAAGGCAATTGATTTAGCATCTGATACTGTATTAGTGGCAACTATGGATGTACAAAGCATTATACTGCGTCTCAAATTGTTAGTTTCTAAACAAAATTATAAACAAAAACTGCAGCTAGATAACTTTACTGTGTACATTTGTAATAACCAGGATGTGCATCTGTATGTGTGGCATGAAAGAGATAGGTCAGCAACAGCAAATGAATTCATTTCTTGTATTTTACATTTTGGAAAAAATAATACGAATTATAAAAAAATTGTTTTAATATCAGATAGATACAGTATCAAAACAAAAATAAAGTATTGAGTAGTGCTCTTGCCGATTTAACTAAAATGATTGACATTGAAATAGAAAAAATAATTTTAGAAAAGGGGCATACAATGATGGAGGTGGATAGTGTCCATTCCACATTGGAACAACTGTTTACACCTCCAATTTACACTCCATCAGATTATACTAGCAGAATGCATCAAGCACGTAAACAGCCCTACATAATAAATTATTTGGACTTCTATTTCTTCAAGGATTACGAAGATTTATTCAATAATTATAAATCGATACACCCAGGAAAAAATCAGGCAATGCTACAGTAAATGAAATAAAAGGATTACTGTATAAACGTGGAGAAATCTTATTTAAGCTTCACCATAGTGAAGAGTGGATACCCCTTCCTCAACGACGGACTAGATTTAACAATGTTGAGTCTGCTCAACTCTACAATCAAGCAAGAAAAATTGAAAAAGCCAAATATGAAAGTCTACAAGCTCTCAAACAATCAATGCATAAAGATCATCATTTATTTTATGATTCCTTAGCTCATTAATAGTATTGAGATAAACTTTATGCATTAATTGTTTTTCAAAAGTCTTGAATCTATCAAGTATCTAAAATTACCTTTTTAATTTTTCTAACTATTACGTTCAATGTACTGTTAGAATTATGCTGCTTACTCTGTTTTTGTTTACATTATGTAAATGCATTTTATTTTAGTAGTTTTATTAATTTCCTTTATATTTATTTGTTAACTAGTTATTTCTAACATATGTTGTAACTTATAAAAGTACTTATTGATTTTTTTTTCAATATATTTTCAATAAAAAGTTCAACTAAAACCATTTTTTGTTGTTTGTTTATGTAAATGTTTAAATGTAAAAACATTTCTTTCTATTGCTTTAGCAGTCGAGTAAAAAGTGCTATGTGCTTGAAATAATAATTTTTCTTCGAGCGTATTATAATATGCCTATTTTTATATTCTTGGCTGACATTGAAGTTCATTATCTTTTTACAGAAATAAAATGTTTACATTATGTTTACTAATATTTTAATGCTCCAGCCGGTCTTGTTTACAAATGTGAAATTTAAAATTTAAATGTTCTGTCAGTTTGAATTTCATTTTTAATTAATTTTGTAAACTCCAAGAAAAAATAGTATATGTCACTTGGAGTGGAATGTCTTTGGGCTCATCAAACATAATAAGAGCACCAGAAATGCTTAATAAAAAAAACAAACATAATAAACTACAAAAAACTACCAGTGAATCCCAAGAGGCTGACAAAGAAATTCTAAGAACATTGAAACAGCTAGATAAAAATAAGAAGAATCAGCCAGTCAAGGATAAAGACGATGTGTTTTGTAGAGCAGTTGCCTATGAGTTACGCAAAATTACAGATATTACCGAAAAGCAAAAAATCAAGGTTAAAATTTATTTAATAGCCACAGGCCTAGATTAAGTAGTGATTTAAGTAATTATGTATTAATTAGGTAATTAAGTATTTATATTTATTTAAATCTGTTAGATAAAATATCCATTTAATCCATCAATGTTTATTTCATTTGTTATTTATCAAACAAGTAATGCCATCTGGTAACAGATGAATAAATGTGTTATAAAACAAAAAGAAAACAATGTTACCGATAGAATTGGCGTTACATTCATGTGTATGTGTGTTGAACTGATATATAAACAGAAGTCGTCAGTAAAACGTTTTATGTACGTTGTGTATCTATTTTATATGCGAGTTAAAATTAAATATTTCTACAGTAAAAACAGTGTTCTGTGTTTTTTATTCTAATAAAATCACATATTTAATTATTTATTGGTTTCAAAATGAACTAGGATACTAGCCAACTACTATGATTCAAAAATGTATGTGTTTTTTCTAGTGTAAATGTGACTTTATTAGTCAAACAATCCATGGGTAAAGATAACTTTAGCCAAAATTAAATGTAGATATTACAGTGGGAAAATTAAAGTGTCCTAGTTCATTTTGAAAGCAATAGTACATGTACATAGTTATCAGGATGAATTTTCTATTAAGAAGGCTGTGCCTTTTAGAAATCGTATCTTTGATAAGTAGATATCTTAAAATTTCCATTTATGAAAGAAATTTAACTAAGCAGTTAAGGGCTTTAAAACTGTCTTTAAATGAAAATTTTTAATAATAAATCTTTTTAAAAATAAAATTGAAATTGAGTTCAATTTGACAGTTTATGATAAATAAATGAATTTCAAACGGTATCTACTTATCGAAGATATGACTTCTAAAAGGCACAGTTTTCTTGATAGAAATTCAAATGATCACTCTTATACTATATTACATAAAATAAATATTTTATAAAAACGCTTGGTGTTTTAATAGCATTTACAATTTTTTATAACTTTTCTTGTTAAGAATCTTATTCAACTATACTTTAATTATGGGAAGAGTTCATATCCTTAGTGGCTTTAGCATTTACAATGATAAGTTTAATTGGCTTTAATGTTTTTTGCCTTGATTCACATACTTTACTTGTCCTAGTAAAACCCCTGCAGGGCTTATTAAATATTGCATTAATTTTTCTCTGAAGGCAATAGCAATCTTTCCAGGATTATGTTCTCTGAATTTCTTCCAGTAAAATATTAAACTGTTGTCCTACTTCTCTACACCATTCACCTTCCACTACATCGTCATCACCATCTCCATCACATAATGATTGTGAACAATATTTTTTCTCACCTTTAGGCAAATTATATTCTTTCTTTTTAATAAAATTGCGCAAACAGTTGCTTTTATAATGTCTGTCTCTGGACCTGAAGACATTGTCCATGTATATATCCTCCACCATGCCACAAGAATACCAAATCCATTTTCTATTACCCTTCTGGCACAACTGAGCTTATAATTAAAAATATTTTTTTCTGTTAAATTAGAACCCTTATATGGTTTCATCAAATTTTCTTTAAACGGAAAAGCATCATCTCCAACAAAAAGATATGACGTTTTGATGTTACTTCTTGGCAAATACTCTTCTTCGGATAACTCTAAATTAAAGTTTTCCAGTGCTTTCCCAAACGCTGCATTTTCCAGGACTCCACTGTCACTTTTGAGAGCCATAAGTTCCAATATCAACATACAAGAAATTGTAGTGGGCATTGCATACAGCAAGAAGAATGATACTAAAGTGTTTTGTTTTCCATCGATAGCACCTAATGTATATGGTAAATTTTACCTATCAAGAAATTGTTTTAAAATCGTCCACATTCATCAGAGGTTTAAATACAATTACTATGGATATTGTAGATCATCCCACTTTGTAGCCTAAACAATGAATCACCATGTGCCAGAAACCTATAAAAGTACATATTATAAATAAAAACCTTTTATTTTAACAAAGAATGCATATTACTTCACATTAGTTTAAATACAATAAACAACTACCTTAATGTCATTGCCAGGACTTAAGGTTCACAGTGGCTTGTTTTTTGTAACACAGACCCTGCAACTGAAAATAACTTATTAAACTGTGATGGAGTTATTCTTGTATATAAAAAAAAACCATTTGGGATCAATTATCTATAAATTATATGAGCATTAAAATTTCAAATAGAAATATATTATGAAAAATATGTCTTGCTTACCTTATAATTCACAAAAGTTATAAAATATTCACCACATTTATTTGTTTTGCAGAACTGGTCTAATATCCCAACATCTTTTTGTTTCACATCTTTATTTATTTCTCTTTGCTTTTAATAAAAAAAGAAGTTTCAATTTTAATAATAACTCCTCAGTTAATATTTTAAAAACAACCAAATTAAAATTATACTCAAATGTAGAATCATAGTGAAGAATGGAGATTATGTTGGTTGCTTACAGGTTTTGTATTTACTAAATATGCCAACTTCTAAACATTAACATTACCATTAATGTGAATTGTGTTAACAATACCACTGCTGTTAACATCTTAACATCACCGTTACCATTAACATTATTGTGAAAACGCAGTAATGTTTTATTATCAGGAATCGTACAGGATGTCAATCTCGGCATTTCAGCTTTTTGGCTTTAATGGTTCTCAAATAATTGAGTGTAGACCGTTAAATGTGACAGATTCCAATTTTTTTTAAAAGCACCATTCTAAGGTAAAATTGAATTGACCTTTAACTTCAAAACTCTCAAAATCAATGTAATGTATGGACTAATAAATATTAATCTTAACATTTAACCTAAAATTGTAAAATTTTGTATATGCAATTTCAATTTCAATTTTATCCTGGTAACAAATAATGTCGATCAAGTACAAAAAAGAATTTTTGGTAAAAAGTCAATTTATATTTGAGTTTTATTTCTAAATAAAATCGGCAGCAAAGTTACATTTGTTTTGTACAATTTCGTTGCTATGCAAAAATGGCACAAACAAATCTGATACCCTCAATGTGGGCGTAACCAACAAAATCAGTGTACGAATTCTGATACGCAATAAAAAAAATAAGCCCAAAAGCTCTAATCAAATGATAAGAAAACAGTCTGGAATCTAACATAAACAATATTGTAAATCTGCTGATCAATAATTATCAAGATATGTCTATTTGTTTTCATCTTTATAACATAAACGTTTATGAGCAAAAAGTAAACGATACTGAACAAAAATCATTTTATATTATTATCCTAATTGGCATAAACAAAGAAAAACTTTCACATTTTAATTGGTTTCTAATTTTATTTAATCTGATAATATTTAGGTTAATGCCTCTTCTTGAAATTCAATCAAGATTTGTAAATAAAAGGCAGTTACGTTTTCAAAAATAATTACGTATTAAAAAAAATGAATAGATAAGAATTTGATGCGTTAGAGTAGTGATTAACCGTTTTAGATTTAACATAAATTCTTTTATCTGACTGTTATCAGTAAACTGATAAAATTTCTTTACTGCGAATTTATCATCTTTTTTAACCACAAATTTCAATGCTTTCTTACTTAATATTTAGTGCCATCTAGTTGGGAGACACAATAATATGTGATAAAGTCAATATACCTATTGTGTTCATTAAAACTGTGCATTAATAATTCAATGAAAATCCCAGTTAAATAATTAATTTAATCAAATACAGTCCTGTATCTTTAGCATGCATCAAAATAAAATAAAGACTAGAGAGTGCCATGATATTATGTTAGCAAAACAAATGAAATATTGTTCTGACAAGGTTATAGGTATTTATTGACGAATGTCACTTCTTATTACACTTCTATTTTATTTGTTTTGTTAATTTCACTTCTGTTTGTATCCATGAACTTATACTAATATTTAAAGGTCCTTAAACTTAACCTCACAACTTATGTTTTGACACTTCAGACTTCGCTTGGACAATTTAAATTAGTAATTTTATTTTTATCAAGATGCTCACATGCTTTTCATATATTAACCACATAAAATCATGCTTCTCTCTGTCTTCTACGATTATGATATGCAACATTTTAATAGCACTTTTATAAAATTCCAAACAGGATTTATGAAATTCCGGCACCAAACGACCTACCTGAATCTTCACATTCTGCCATGTGTTGTTTTTCCGATATGAGCCAATTAACCAGAGCAGGTACATGAAATAGTGCTTGTAATGTTGAATTAAGGTAGCATGTATTACCCATATTAACCATACCGGCTCCGACTGACCAATCAGCATTATTCCAACCTAATTGTACTGCTTTTAATGGATACAGTTCACATTTGGCTACACTTAAACCTTCATCTGCACCCATATTTTCCGATTTATTCTGCTTTTTACTATTTTAAACATTACAATCGAACGATTAGTAAAAGACCTATAAAACAATCCATTGTTTACATTATTACCTCTGTTCAGGTGGTTCGGATGATTTCAAGACTATATATTTAGATTTGAGTTGATCTAATACAGAGCTTTGATAACTTCCTGCTGCTTCAAATTCAATATTTGAGAGTAGCGCCTTTTTGGTGGATCCAGCTAATTGTGAATCCAATGTGTTGTTGTTACAAGAGTTTTTGGATAACGCAGTGCGGAGAGCCGCGTTAACGGGATCTAATGTAGATGCCGGCATTCCTGCAAAAATTACACGTGCAGAAACCATCGAATCTCCGCGTTGTCGGTGACCACCTACCGTATTGTGCAGGGTATATTTACACTATCTTCTCACTAGCCACTGAAATACTAGCATGCTCGTTACCTGCCTTCCTTGTTTATCACCAATCTATTCTTTCCGATTTCAAAAAATACGTACTACATAAAACATCATACAAAATTGTGGCGAACCAAAACACCAACTTTCGCTACGGTACAACTTCAATACGATATGTTGCGCTGATAGCGCCATGCGCAAGTCCTGCGCCCCAAGGGCAGTGCGATTACTACGAGCTCTCCTGGTATTGAACTGTACAAATCTCCAGAATCAAAATCCTGTTATATTTATATCCTATATTTGGTTATTGTAAATTTTGCATAGATTACGTATGGAATTTTTATTAAATTAAGGTTTTTCAAGTTTTATAGATTTTTTTTAATTTGACAGATGAGACTTTCATTTATTAAATACCCTTGCCACTCTTCGTAATTGCTCTGGATTTACCGGTTGGCCGTGATTAATGAAATTACATTTATAGTAAATATTCAAGTTGTAGTATTCTTAATGAATAAACATAGAATCTTTAAATTTAATTAATTCGCAAAAATTGTAAATTAATTAAACACATAATAGGATGTGTCATACACGTGCAAATTACTAGAATATTCCTATTTGTTTAGCAGCATTATTAGATTGGGCAACATTGCTTCTTAGTGTGCTGCTATCTAGGGGTAAATTTATGAGTTTTAAGACTGAGGGAGGGGCAAATATAAAATTTCCAAAAATATCTTTATTATAAATACGAAAACAGAATTAATTTATGGACTTATGATGCGAAATATTAATTTTACATAAGATTCTATTTTAGTTTTCATATTGAACAACAAGTATTGTTTATTAATGTCTTCACAATCGGACTTTTTTGTAAAATTTATCATTAGGTATCATGAAAAAAATAATGGTTTGGCTAATTTTGTATTCTTCAATCAATAATTAAATCGGCAAAGTATTAAATTATCTTTAATCAATAATAAGATAACTTGACATTTTGGGTTTATATTATTATGGATATTATTTAATTTCTAAAATGTAAATATTTTGTATTTGTCAGTGGCGTAACAATAGCTACTTTCCTATTGGCATGAATCTCAGGTAATCTCATCTCACTTCACTTACTAGATGTGCCCATGAAGTGAGCTTGGCGGTTAACTTTACTTTAGGTGGTAAAAGAAACGTGCATCATATTCAAGGTAACTGATTTTGGAGAAAGAATATCAAAATCCTCACGATTGGTAATCCTCTGATGATAATAAATCTTTGTTATTTTTTTGTCTCAATTTTTAATACAAAAACAAATATTTTATTGAGAGGATAAATAACAACCATTCTATTTATTTTTTCTAGGTTTTTATTATTTTAGGTAAAATATGATTTCGGCAAAAGTGCACTATAATTTTACTGTCACAGTAAAGTGGGAGCACGCGGGTGTGCTGTTGTTAGAGTTCTTCCCTCATTATTTTGAGCCAACGAAAGTCGAGTCACAGATTATATGAGTGTTGGATAGTAGCGGTGGAGCTGACGGATAATTGGCGACAGGATTAACGACTATCAAATCCCTTCACAATTCCCTTCGGAAGTTTGTTTCAAGTTTTCTATCAAACCCATCCTATCCTATCTTTTGACCGCGTGCAGCGTTCAACCATTTTCCACAAAATCAAATTCCTATTATAAGGCCGAAAAGGCATCATGGTTGACTTGACTTCGACCGTTTTTGTGGATTCTATTGCTCGCTCTCTCTGTCTCCCTTTCTCTCTCTCTCCAGATCACTTCTAGAGCTTATTTTGATATGTGAGCCGTCATTTTAAAACGCGCATCATGGAGTAAAATATCTGACCCTTATATAATCTGTGGTCGAGTGTGGCTTCATAGGTCTGTCAGGAGGTGAGGTGAGGGTTTGTGCGAGCTATCAAATCCCTATTTGGGGTGTTGGTTTCCATAGTGGTTCTGTGTATGACAATCACCAAAAATCTTTTTGCTAAAAGTGTTCCGAGTGCTTTTAAATTTGAAAAAAAATATTATAGAGCGAGAACGAAAAGAACTAGGAGAATGACATAATTTCAAGCAGAGCCCACACATTACATTATGAGTCTATGAACTATTGTCTTCAGTGGGCCCTAGATACAGTTGACTTTAAGCTTTAAAAAAGATTAATTATTATTAGAGATGTGACAACGTAATTATTTTATCTAATCTAACAGATCTGTTGAGTAACAAAATCTTAGAACTCGAAATGTATGTGTAAAAGCATTTATTATACCGAATGATTGGTAACAGTTTATATGTCTCGCGCTAACTGTTCAGTGACTTTTGCAGTTTAGAGTAGGCGATGGTTATCTTAACCAGCCAATGGCGTACGTACTGTCGTGACGACGGGCGAGGACCTCAATGGTTGAGTTGCTGACAAAGTAGAGTAGAATCACTGGATGTTTGAAACTTGATATATTGTTGCAGTTTCCAGAATGTTGTCTTAGTCTCATTTGCTAAAAATCAATGCTTTTCAAATAAATATGCTCATTAGCATATATCTAGGTTTAAATAATGCATAAGTAATACCTAGGTTTGCCACCTTTACTGGAAGATAATACCGGCCTGTTTACAGAGACTGGATAATTGGCATCCCTCGGATTTTCCAAACTTGAACTCCGAAACCGGGATGGAGGTCTGTCGTTCTTCCAAAGCTCGCTCAGAAATTCCAAAAAACCAATTATTTCTGATTTCTAAATGGCGCTCTGCGGTGGTTTACCATCTTTTTCATAACCTCAACCGGCAACCAGCCTCGTCGTCAAATTACCAGTGGTACCGGTGAAATACCAGCACTCAATTGGCCGTTACAAGCCATCTAGACTTAGGGTGGTAGGCGTGGCCATTTTTCAGCCCTTTCCACTTTTGGTTGGTCATCATTTCTATTTCGGGAATCTTTATCATAATTTGTTCTAGTTAGTAACATGTATGTCTCCTAGGTTTCTCTCCAAGGCGGTCTTGTTGTAATGAGAAATCGTCAGTAAGCACCCTAGCATTCTTAGTGCTGTACTCCCAGTGAGCTTCCTCATGTATACCCGTAGTGTCTTTATTATGGATAGGATCCTGTTTAGATAGTTAACTCCTTATGATTTGATTGGTTACAGCTGCAGGTTAGCGCCAAGTCATTATTCGGTAATAAATGTTATACTGGTGGAATTGACATTAAGTTTCTTCTTTGAGCTAGATCATCAGTCTCTAATTTTAGCTGAGGTTGAGCTAGAGCCTTGCAAGAACCGAAATTGCCAGGCCCGGCCCGACTGGGAGGAAACTTGACGCAGCCCGAAAAAACCCGATAACTTTTTGATCGGCACGACAGGCCCGAAAAGCCCAAGAGGTTCGAACAGCTTGACAGACGCCAGCAGCCCAAAGGGCCCTAAAGTCCAAAATGTCCGACAGGCTCGAACGGCTCGACAGATCCGTATATGGTCCAGCAGGTTCGAAAAGTCCGACAGGCCCGAGAGATCCGAAGGACCAAAAAGTCCAAAAGCCCGATAAATTTTAAAAGTCCGAAGGGCCTAGAAGTTCAAAATTCCCAACAGATCCGTATGGCCTGAGAAATCAAAACGACCCGATAGACTCGCGAGACTCAAAACGTCGAAAAGTCCAAAAGACCCGACGGTCCGAACGATCCGACAGGCCCGATAGACCTGAAGGGCCGAGAAATTCAAAAGGCTTGACAAGCCAGAGAAATCCAAAAGGCTGATAAATTTCTAAACTGAGGCCTGGCCCGACCCGAACCCGAGCTCCTACCTGGGCCATGTAAAGGCCCAACTAGAAAACCTGGCCCTTGCATCAGGTTTCTAAGAGTGAGTCCTCCAAGGGATATGAGTTATAAAAAAGTGTGCAGTGCAGTGCATCATGCATCTTGTTTATTACACAATTTTTTATTTGCATGTTACGGTTGTCAGCCAGTTAGGCACCTTTGTATCATTACCTTTACTAAATTATTACGCATGGTTATTAAATACTATATTGAAGTTGTATGCAATTTTTCCTATCTCTTTTCTTCAACCCAGGGCTGATCGACAGAATGAGGTAATAGCTGTCAGGTATAACAAACTTCCTAACTTTAGGGAAGAGAGATTTGTTACAAATTACTCTTTTAGAGGCAAGAAGCATTTTAACAGTGATTGTACAGCGTATCTAATATTAAAGGCTCACCTAAAGAATATCAAATCTGTTGCAATTTGTTTTGCGAGCCTGAGGTCTCATGAAAAAATGCTTTTGTCAAGAGCATTTTATGCAAGGTAAGAAAGAGTCAACATTTACTTTACTTACTGGATTGTGGGTTCTTAAAATAAGAATCAATAGTAGCTAGCCAATCAAAAAGGTGTACATTTGTTCTTTAATTATAATAAAAGTTTAATTTTATCACTATTGCCTGGATATCCATATCTGGATTATTATTATTTAAAAAAGAAGTTAGCAAACCAAAAATTAAAATAATTAAAAATTAAACAACAATTTTCAGCACAAATCTTTATTATCTTGTAGACAAAACACATGTATAATTGAAACATTTTGGAATACAGTATGTTTTTTGATTTCAATTGACATATAGTACATATTAAGCTCGATAGGAATGGACTGGTCAAATAAACATTACAAAGATTTGAAAAGCTTAAGCCTTTTTCTCCTAGTATCACAACAATTAAAAGCTTGTTTTATAATTATATAGCAAAAAAGAAATAACATTTAAATAGTACTGATTGCCATTAATGGATAGGTAGGTGCAAGATATGTTAATTTTTTACAAGAGCGTGTGGATGGGTGTAAAGTTGTTCTTTCTTAAATACATCAAAATCACATGCATATTTTTTTAAAACAGAATATTATGTACACAAATATTTATAAATAAAGAATATTTTAGAATAATTTAATTAATATAAGTTATTAGAGAAAGCGCTTTTAAGTAAAGTTATGGAAGTATCTTAACATGATTATCGTATATAGTAATATTTGAAATATTTTTACATTAGTTTTTCAAAAATTTTATTTAATCTTTCATTTAAAGCTCTGAATTAAATTTTATTTAAATTTTTAATAATAATATTACAAGTCCTTTCCAGCTTTCCTATATATCGTTTTACTAGAAATACAATCTTGGTGGTTACATAAATTAAGCGCTATTCTAGAAATAATACCATAAAGATTATATTTTTAGCAACTGGCAATGTCTTTGATAAATTACATACCTTAATATAATTAATACAATGAATAACAATCAAACAAATCGTAAGGTCTTAAAAGTAGCATAGTATATAGAAACTAGAAGACTTATAGACTATAGTATGTACATAAATATTTTATTTAATAAATACTTTTTTGTTTAATAAATAAATTTCTAATTATATATCTTTGTTTATAATAATTCCAATTAAATGTTTAAACATTTTATAATAATATATCTTAAGCTCGAATTTTTAAATGTTGTTTATTCGATAAATAATAAAATGTAAGGTAAGTATATCATGTACCTACCTAAAAGTAGTGTTCTTAATTATATTATAGTATTTGTTTAAAAAAATATTGAAGGCCTGTGTTATTAATTTATTGTTACTATAGAATGCTGTTAAAATTTACTTTTTAACTTACAAGTCGGCAGTATGAGTTATATTTAATTTGTGTTCATTAAAAAATTATTATTATTTTTAAATGTTTCGATTTATTTTAATTTTGAGTTTTCATTCATTTAAAATCTGTAGAGATAAAATGGAAATACATATAAAATATAAATTTATAAGAAGAGTAAATATTGTATTTCGATACGATGTAACGGTTATAAACTTAAATTAATATTGTTGGATGAGGATGAGATCATTAATTCTTCTGATATTATAGATTTTAATACCCATTAACGGTATCTGCTTATGTGGTACAATAACTGCATTGTATCGAAATACACTTATTATTGTTAGATGCATTTATCTAACATTTCTATGATTTTTAAGAGAAGGCCGGACTGAGTTGAATTGACTATGGTTTGGTTTTATAATAAATATAACAGCATTTAACATCTTATTGTTAGCTTGCAAAAAGTATTGTGAGGTTAGAATACCTTAACTTTTAGATAAGGTTAGGTTAGGTTAGTGTTTAGTTATTCCAGAGAAAGCTAGGTTAGGTTAAAGTTAAGATTATTCCAGTTTTAGTATTAAATTAGATTTTTAACTTTTCTATCTCTCGATAAGTATACCAATCTTAGAGACACACATAAATTTTAAAATTTAGATTTCTAAACTTTTACAACCCGATTGTCAACATTCCAAACTTATAAGTAGCCCTTTTAAAAAGCTTAGTTTTAAGATATTCTGGAAATTATTAATTTCCTTGCTTTTCCACTAAGTTTATATATTTTTTGTTGCTTGAACTAATGATTATGTTCAAATTTGTATACATTCGATTGTCCAACCTTTCAATAAAGACTAATCAAAAGTTCGAAAACTGCTTTTATTAAAAATAAAAAGGCGCATTTATTTGTGACTTTATTCTTGAAAAGATTGTCAGATTCAAGTTATTTTAAGATGAATATTCACTGAAGTACTGTTCTATTCTGTGGAAAATCTCTATAATTATAATAATCTCAATTGTAATTTAAAAAAATTATTATTAAAGCTTTATGGACAAACCACACCTATTCTTATTGAATCTGTGATTCTACCGTGATGAATAATTAATTTTAATTAAAAAACAAATCGTTATCTTAATCAATTCGTCACTACATTGATTGTCGAAATGAAATATGTTACTTTGATAAAATTTTTATTAATATACAATAATAACTTTTTAATAAAAGTATGAATAGAATTAATTTGAAATGTGATAAGAGAAACATGAGATTAGCATTCAAGAATACATTATAGTTTACTATTTGAAAGCTTTCATAAAGAACAAATCTAATATAGTTACGTATATTTTACATTAGTATATCCTATAGTTTAGATCTAATAAAAATGCAGATTTGTAGTAATTCTGAGACATTAACACATGTTTGATAGCTTATCGTTTCTTTTATTTAGGAATTGAGGGACATTTTATGCATTGAAGGTCTTTGAAATTCTGTCATGTTATTGTAAGTTTTAATTATTACATCACAGCAAATTATTTAAATAATCCCTGTTTTAGATATGTCGAATATACATGTTATAAGTTTGTTTAATAGCAATATTTACATTGTTTTTATTTATCTGTTTATATACAAAGTAAATAGTCATTTAGGAAATTAACGTTTAATTTTAAATTTTATCAGTGACTAAATTAAATGATTTTTAATTAAAAGCTATTTTCGATGTTTTTGTAGCATTCTTATCGTAGTTTTAATTTTCTGTTTAGATATGACTAAATGATTAAGCTTCTTCAACGGTATCAGTAAAATTCAAACTTTTACTTTCTTTGGCAATTATCTAATAAACTATTCGTAATAGCAGTTTTAAAGCATAAATGGGTTATATAACGCTACATATGATAGATAGATATTAATAACAGTCAGCAAACAAAACATTTTCTCAGCATAATCATTTAGCCATTTTGACTCATTTTTCACATTCAAGGGAAAAAGTAAAATTACTCTTAAAAATATGTTATATCGACAGTAATATAGTAAATGCCTAAGTGTGCATGTTTTGCATGTAGCATATATAATCGGACATTCGACCAGCACATTTCTTATAATAATGAAGGTTTTAAACAATTACAAAGTACCATACAGATAGAATTACAGCAAACATTGAACACTGTGTCATAGAAAAGTAGTTTTCGTTTTGGTAGAAAAAGTTTCTTCTAGAATTTTTTTTTATCTTGAAATATACATACAATTATAATGAGTTTTTTTTCTCTTTCATTGGACAAATCTACAAATTTAATTTACACAACAATAAGTAGCTAAACATATAAAAATATTTATTACATTCATCACGTAGATATATATACAATGCTTAGTGCAAGAATTAAAATTATTTGTGGATTTGTCCGATGTAATAATAGTTGATGAGACGTGTAGAAAAAATAGAAAGCTAAATACATTATATTTGTCAATTTTAACCACTGCATAAGAAGATACATATACAGATGATTCTGGTGAAGATTGATGTTATTTACTTGCAAAACGTAACTTTTGTTTTTTTACAAAGTCTATAGCGCCACGATCTCCCACTCGTGATTCCAATGTTTGCAAAATAGGATGATCTAAAAATTATTTTTGATTATTCCACTGATTTATATTATTATAATGCAATACTAACTCTTTTGGTGTTGTTGCATTAAAACTAATTCAACAGGTTTCAATCCATGAAAATTATCAACTCCGGCACCTGTATCAGCAACCCCAGGTATACTCCCAAGTGATAAAAATGCTTCCCCAGCAAAATCATTTGCAGTCAAAACATCATGATCCATAACAGTAAAAGCAATCATAGCACTTGGAGATCGACACTGTTCTAGTGATACACTAAATTCGAAACATTCATCAAATATCGGATGTAACGTTTTTTTGTGTACATTGGTCTGTTGTTCGTTACAATGAGGAAATACTCTATGTGGTAATAATTCGATTATTACAAAAGGGTCACTAAAACCATTCGGATCCAAAGGAATTATATCTCTAGCATGTAGCACCTGAAAATTTTAATTTATTGTCGTACAGTTTAGAATAATGAAAAAATACAACCTCTACACAAAGAGAATCATGATTGAAATACGCCCTAACTGCCAAAACCCCATATGGACTGGCAGTGGTACCCATTTGTTCTTGTAGTCTGTGGCCATAGAAAATTTCTATTAAACTCTCTGTACTCGTTCTATGATACTGTAATCGCTGTTCCACATGATAGAATGTTTCAGAATGTAACGTTTCTAAAGGTAGACCCATACCGTCTGCATGGAAAAATTCCACCATTAATTCTAAAGCTGCATGTAAACGATCGTGGAACATTGCAGACATTTCTTCGGCATTAGCACCTCCGTCCATTTGTTGATTTAATTCTCTTAATGCAGTTTCCCATACCTATTCCAAAAACAAAAACTTTATTAGAAAGAGTCTATAATTCTGTAATATTCTATCTACTTTGTAACTAACAGTATTTAAGTTGATAAAGTGAGAATGAGCCTATGATGGGTCTATAAGATGTTTTATTAAGTTTGCTAATTTTTAGCTTCATTTAACCTGGCTTTATATTGAAGTCAAAATTAAAGATTCAAGTGCTTCCTAAAAGTTGATGTTTGTTGGAAGTTAATTCTGTTTTTGTACTAACACTGTGTATTACAAATACCCCCTTTGTTCAAAACAATAAATAAAAATATATTTTTTTTTGTTTATAAAACTATATTTGAATAGATTGTCTTTAAAACTCAAATTTCATTCTATAGCTAAGCCTCTAGTGGAGCTGGCATGACCCACAAGAGAAGATAACACACACATACCCACCTATCGCTCATTTAAAAGATTGAACCTAACGAAGAATGGTAATTACGCAAGAGGTATTTGAAGTGAGAAACAGCAAAGGCTACAGTGAAAGTTCCTTTATTGAGGAGTTTGCTTGACATTTCTAGAGGTAAAAAGACATTTGGTAGTACTACTAGTCTCCATCAAAAGTCTTTCTAGAACTGAAAGTTCCACCATCATTAAATGTTGGAGGACAAAATTGTGATAAACATTGCAGAAAGTTCTCATTAGTTTGCGATTATGTGAGTAGGCATACGTACTAAAGAATCTGTCTGGGGCAACTGTCAGTGAGTGATCTTCATTCTACAGAGAAATGTGTATGGAATTAGCTTGTTAGACATTTCAGAATATCTGGAGCATATGAAATCATTGAGATTAATGAAGCCAGCAAGAGAATTATGGTAAGGTAAAACCAGATTGAAAAGAAATTGTTGATGGTTTTAAATAGATAACTGTTTCGTTAAGATAAGCCTCTGTCAGCATAATATTGTTAAAGTTGAACTCGTACGTGCTCTAATACCAACCCTTTTGCTGCTCAGAAAATGCAGGCTTTATGTCTGGTTTATTCTTTGAATTGTCATTTTATCCAGGCAAAAACACGTGTAGGAAGAATTCACATTACCAAATTAAAGGTTGAATAGGTGTATCATTGTCGCAACGGCTGATAAATTTGTCAATATCCTTTCGATTACACAACATTGCCTCTAAACTCACATATGTAACTTATAACAAAGTTTGTTTCTAAGTCATCAGCATTGTGTGACCTATTCTACAATAATTCCAGCATGTTTTGGCTTTAAATAGTTTTGATCTAACCATGCACACTTGATTAACTTTCAGTTCACAGGCGTCCGTCATCAGTATGGGGCGTCATTAAATTTTTGAAAATGATATCAAGAGGCTTCATTCTACTTCAGAATGGTTCTACAAAACTTCTTTTCTCGATAACAATAAGACATAAGCGTTTCACGTTTGGAAATTTATAAAGAAGAGACTACTCTACGTTCTTCCCGCATTCCGGCTTCGAGTGCGAAGCGAGGCAGTCGACCCGGTCTCCAGCGAGAGCGTGGTGCATCGGCGACGAAGAGTTCGGGCTCAACCACCAACGCGGTAGTCGGGAGGGCTACCGCCATCCAACCCTCCAGAGTCTGTGTATGGGGGGCACAGGCCTGGTCCAATTTCCACCGCCAACGGAGCGACTTGAGGTTGTACTGCTGCATCATCCCACCGACCGTCGGTCTTCAGGAATTGGGGAGCCAGAGGACCGCGACCGCCACAAATCCCACCAACCCTAGATGCAGTAGATGGATCAACGGCCGCTCCACCACCACCCGGAGCCTGCGTCGGGGGGGCGCAGGCCCGGCCAACTTCATCCAACCATCTCAGTCTCATCCGATCGGCCCGGGTAGCTACCGGACCGTGACCACCATATCCTTTCCTTTCCAAATCCTCGAGCCTGAGACTCCTCGAGGTATCATCACCACTGCGCCCGGATTTTCTTCGCCAATCCGCTACTCTTCCCGCCAAATCCTTTCCCGCCATCATTTCCCGCCAATAATCACCACATCCAATCCAACCTCCACACTGTTCTCACTGGGTTTTCCGTGGTTTCCCCAGTGGTTAAGGCAAATGCCGGAATAGTTTTGCACTTCCACGGCACACTATACACACCTAGACACCCACACACCACTACACTAACATATACACACTTTCACACTACTCATTACACAATTCCAACACCGTTCTGAAAAGAACCGTCGCGATTGAACTCCTCGTCGTCTCTGTGCGACGGCTCGCTGGCCGTCCTTGGGCACTCCATCCAACCTGGGTCATCGGCAACACCACCGGCGGGGATTATGGAGATCCTGCTTCCGGCCTATTCCACCGTCGCCACCAGCCATCACCTCGTGGACCGGCCCGCGGGCTGCTTGGTATGTGACATGACATGACTCGACTACCACTCCAACGCAACTTTCCGTCGACGTTCCTATCCTCTAACATCCCTCATTATCCAGGCTTAAGAGAGGTTAAGTCCTCTAAGGAGCCAGCCGCCTACGGCGGTAATTTACGTTGACGACGTTCTTCCCAGGCAAAAGTTTTCCAGCAAAAAGGAAAAAAAAAAGATCGCCGATTCCACAACATCAAACGTTCACCAATTTCTACAAAACTCGAACATGATCGAGTAAAAGTCTCTAAACAAGATTGGTGCAGATGCATACTCCGAAAGCTCTCAAAACAAAAAGACTGTAAGAAAAAATACATGAAGCATTGGAATTCACAAAACCTTCATAGAATGGACTGCACCAGGTTTACTAACATGGAAAACACTATTAGTTCTCTAAAAACATTGAAGCAAGACACCTGGACAAGCGACTACAATACTTAAATTACAGTCAGAGAGTTACAGAGTTTCTACCTGGCTATAAGAAAACAACGATATGAAGGCAACGCGAAAATCTCGAAGTAACAAACCACTGCAGCAAGCAACTACTCCGTAAGGTTCAACTTAAAGTTATAGATTTATTAATTAATTCTCATTTTTAGAACAAGGTAATTACTTGTCTTGGGTGGATTGTTATTCTGAACAGTTTAGTTTTACCTTAAATACTTCATTTTATTAATTCATTTATCCATATTTCATTTCAATATTTCATATTGTTATTATTAATTTTGTCTAGACACATGTATATGTTTTGTATTATTAATTATTAAGTTAGTGTGATGTTTATTTAACCCTGCAATTGGGCATTTGCCTATAGGGTGTTTGTTCCTAAATAAATAAATAAATATTTTCTTGAAATTTGAGAAGTCGCCAGGTGACCAACAAGAAGTTTTCGTAAACCAACAAAACAAAGCAACTCCACTTACACCAAAAGAAGTACACGAGGTCGTAGTAGTCCTTATGGTGCAAGGAACCAATCTTCAACGTAGAGTGTGTAACCATTCCGGGTAGCAAACATCTCCGATTACAAAAACACAAACATATAAAAAAAGAAATTTCCCTACCCGCAAAAATACTTCCGATAAATGCGTTGGTATAACATCGAAGCGTTGAGAAAATGCAAAAAAAAAGGTAAGAGGAAAACATAGAAGATAGTAAAGTGGAGAAAATAGAGAAGAGCAGAGATATTCACACATAATGAGTCGTTTTCTGCTCTCGTCATTAAACTTAAATATTCTCTAATTACCGTGGCAACCGATTTTGTCTTTTTTTTTTGTTAAGATCAGATAAAGCTATAATTCTTTAAATGTTTTAAAAAGCTTGATTAGTTAGTAAAACGAAAGTAAAAACCGAGCTATGATTTCAAGACAGTAGAGTATGAACACGCAAGAAACAGATGGAAAAAATTAAGTCAGGTCTTGAGAGAATCTACGAATAGACGAGGAACATAAACGGAAAGACGGTGCTCCACTTTATACTATACGGTCTCTAGTTGATCCTAGCAATAACACCAGTCAGAGACACAAAGCCTATTTATATGCAAAAGGCTGTTGAAGTAGATTGAAGTACGGCAACCTGCCCTGCTACTCTACCAACCACCCTATTCTATATGCAACCCAACATACACCAAGATGCATATGAAACAAGTAATTTCTCCAACGCAACATTCCCAAACATGCAAATCAATCACTTTTCCAATCAGAAGCACTCTGAATCCTACTATCAGCATCTCACTGATACAATTCTCCTGACTGACACAACACTTCCAGCTAAAATATCAAAACAAACTTTAGAGACAGTTTACAACGTTTACAAAGTGCAAGCAACTCGAACAGCAAAGCTCGAATCCAAAAGATCAACTACAATAACCAAATATATCTGAAGAGATATTTTCTATTCCATCTAGACTGCTAGTTCCAGTCAGTTCCAACTGAAGTAAACAAAACATTTCAACAAAACTCTCAAAATACAAGACAACGATAGTCTGCAGTTAGTGACAACTCCATCGCCCAATCACCATTCGTGACAAACGAAGACTAAAGAGACGAAGTTTTAAAGAGTCTTAGATTGCCACTATGAAACTTACCTAGTGGTTCGAGCTGCAAATCAAGTCATACACAATCGAAGTCACACACTCTGTAAACTTCAATCTTTTGGACACGCTTAAATGATTTGATTAGCAAAAGACCGTTTGGGTGTAGTTGTAAAAATACAAGAACTGTTTCGAGATTTGTCAAAAAAACTGATGACCTTACTCAATCACACTTTCAATCCAACCATCAAGACGGTCGTTGACTTCTTGCTGTAATCTCTGTAACTAATAAAAGTAATCCGAGTTGTAGCCTTCATTAAACCCGATCAAAAAATAGCGCAATTCTCTACCACTTCATAAACTTCGCGTCCTGAGATTCTAAAACGCTCTGCAGCAAAAAATTCATGGGTCATTCAAAACGATCACCCAAACAACTTAAAAGGCCTGTTGCGCACTCCGTACCTATGCCACTGACCACACTCAGGACTCCACGTCTTGGACGCCAAATTGCTAACCACTCCTATAACCTATTCTAGACTCGTTGCAAGTCAAAGATATATAAATGAATATCTTGTGAATTTCTTTTAAACACCGTCAAGAAGAACGAAAATGTGTTGAAAAAAGTGTCAAACTGACGATAGTTAAAAATCGTCCTCTGGGTCACCTAATCTTCGCATTAGGTGTGCACTAATGTTAAATGTTACATACGGTCTTAATCTACAAGAATGCAAAGTTTCTCGTTTATTATCCAAATAATAAAAAACTTATTAATATTAACGTCTAGTACATAACATGCATGAGATTTGTTAAAAGTTAAATTGAAAATCCTTGAAGTGAAACAAGGATGGAAATACAGAGAAACAAAAGATAAGATAAAGATGGGTGGATTTTATGTGCATTTGTTTGTTATTTGTTTTGACATAAATGGTGAATTGTAGGTTATGCAAATTTCAATATTGTGAAATCTTAGTGGAGATTAACCTTTCAACGAAGATCAGTGGGGAATAACCTTTTAAAAAATTAAAATGAATGAAAAGGGAATAACCTTTTACAGTAAAAATTAAAAAATCAAAACAAAGCGATTCTTTCCAGAGGACAAGGCCAGGGTCGACTAATCAAAGTAATGGATTAAAAGGGTTACTTCTTACAAAGTTTTATCGATTTAAATTGAACATGAAGTGCGTACTATACCATGATGTTCGTGTTTTTCATGGTACACAGTAGGTAAAAGTCTCATTCCAAAGAGTAAAAAATTTAAAAGAAATAAGTGATTTTTAATTTTTGTTGTTTTCTACACAAATGGTAAATGGGACCAACCGCTTATATGCTCCCGTCCACACTTGAGATCAAATTCTGGTTCATAGTCGTTCATCAGTTGAGAATGCAAAATAAACTGTTGAAAGATATCAAAATGGCGCCAAAAAATTTCGTTCTACTTACCGGAGTGACTTTTCTGTCTTTTAAAATCTTACCGCTAAAGGTAACGGCAGATTAAAGAGAATTCCACTGTAAAATTTCTTTTTTCGATAACGGTAAAATATGTAGCACTTTCCCGGTGAAATACAAAAAGACGATCGCAGATTTTGACCATTTTTTTTGAAAAACCGCTAAAAACACCAAACATTCATCGATCATCACGAGATTCGAGTATGTGTTAGGTGAAAGTCTTTAAACAAGATTGATGTGAGTGAGATTCGATCCTCATATGACTGTACCTCAAAAACGGTCAGTTTGATTGTCAGTCCTTAAAAAATCGAAGAAACTCGACCGTTTTAAAACAATTAAAGATGGTTTGACAAAATTGATGCCTATTGAGAGAACTTGAAGCCCTGAATACAAAGCCAAAAAAACTGTAAAGATCTATGGGCAAGTGTTTCACGTTCCAGATCTACGATGGACTGCTGCTCGATTGTTTACTGGCGATTAATAACGAGTCGTATATCAAGGAACTTGTCGAAACGTATAGAATCTAAAAATGCAAATGGTTGATGTACAAAGTGTTTCGTAACAAATCTTGCCTTTTTGATTTTTTGCCCTTTGCATTTTTCCCGTACAAAAGAGCGAAGTAGGCTTAATTCTTGCTCAGTATTTGGACTCACTTTTGCAATTCCCTGCACAACGAAGTATCTTTGACAATTTGTTTGAATATTTTGTTTCACGCCTTCCGTCTAAAAGAATAAAAACGTTTTGAAAGTCGTTACATACAGCCCTGATCTGCAAATGCAAAGTTTCTCGCTTATCATCCAATAAATAAAAAAGTTATTAGATTAACATCAAGCACAAACATGCATGAAACTTGTTAAAAATTAAAATTTAAAATCCTTGAGGTGGAACAAGAGAAATAGAGAGGCTGCATGTTAACTTTAATATTGTGAAATTTTGCTGAGGATTAAGTTCTGAACAGAAACCAGTAGGGAATAACTTTTTAAGAAAATCAAAATGAATGAAAAGGAGGAAAGAGGAAAAATTAAAAATTATAAAGAAACCGAAACAAAGTGCCTTTCTGACCAAAGTCGTATATTAAAAAGCTTACGTCTACAAGGTTTCGTCGATTTAAATTGAACATAGAGTGTGTGCTACACTACGGTGTGAAGATCAGGGTGCCAAAGGCGTGTTCGCCATGGCACTAATACTTTAGAATGTTTATAATTGTTTTTGTATCTATTTCAATGCAATATTGAAATACTTACTAGTGTATTATCTTTTGAAAACAAAATATTTGATATACTTCAGACCTTCCACCTTTTTTTCTTTGCACAGTATTTTAATAAATGTTCTTCACAGTCACATCATTTTCTACTTCCCAAATTTTATTTAAATTCTGTTCTAATTCTTCTTCTTCACGCTTTCTTTTGCCTTTTCATGCGTCAAATTGGAAGTCACTGTCCTCTTTCATCCACCTCTTCCATGATTTTCTCTCTACTGTTACGTTCTTCATCTCATTTTGAGTTTTTCCCTTTTTTTCTTTCTTGTTCTTCTGTTCTTTCTTTCTGTTTGTCTTTTTCTACCTTTTCCTAGTTCAAAGATTTTTCTTGTTAGTCTGTCTGGATTCATCCACATTATGTTGACTACCGCATGTAACGTTGATTAGTTTGAATAACTCAGATTAACAATTGCTTAGTTTAAGAGCTTGAGCTCGAGATAAATTCTTATCTCCCTATATCTGTTCCGGTTTTGAGTTCGTGAGCACCAAACTTCTGCCCCATACATAAACATTGGCTGTATCCCTCTTTTATAAATCTTTCGTAGTTGTGATGTAATTCTTCATAGTCCCTGCAATGAATTGCCAGTGATATATCCATAAAAACTTTCTATCAATAATTAACACTAGATATGATACAACCCCATCAAGTCTTATCTTTTGATCTTTCCATTTAATGGTAGGTTCTCGAACCTTTCGTCTCACATTACAAAACATTGCTTACGTTTTGCTGTTTTTCCAGTGGTCTCAGGTTTTCACAGTAGTTCTCCAAACTCTTTCTACCTTTTCTGCTGAGTAATCTCCTATAATTATGATCTGATCATCTGCAGAGGCTTCAAAGTATATACTCCCCCCTTCTTGTGATTCGATTCTTCCCAGTTCAACAAATCAACTTTCTATTAAGACTGTCAAGAGGACTGGCCTCAATGACAAACCCTGGGGGCAACCCATATCTATTATTCTTATAGCTTCACCACTGTCTACTTCCCTATTTTCTAAGAAGCTCATTGCTAGGCTGTCAAATTAGGTACTGCACCCTCTGCCCGTTAAATTCTTTTTGATACTTGGATTATTTGTAACACTGTTTCTATTGCCTGCACCGTGGAGTGCCTGGTTTTAAATCCGAACTGCCGTTCCGATATATCATTAAGATTTTCAAGTCTGTACCTTATTTTTCTTGCTATTAATTTGTCCGTTTACCCAAAAGTGGGTAGAAGACATATTGGTCTATGCCTTTTGTTTTGGCCCTTAGGAATTAATAATACCAGGCTGCTCTTCTAGTATCTAGGATAGTCCTAGATTCTCTTGCACGAGTTGTAGAGTTTACATAAAAAACTACCAATACGACTAAAAACTCTTTTTGCTCTTGGGTGGTAAAACCATCCTACCTTGAGACTTTAATGCCTTGCATATTAGTAACAATTCCTTTGGTTTCAGCTACGATGTGTAATTTCCATATGTTTTCTTGGGTCTTCTGCTATATCTTTCAGGCCTGTCGGGTCACTTGAGCCTGTTGAGCCTTTTGCACTTCTCGGCCCTCTGAGTTTGGCGGGTCGACTAAACCTCTTGGGCATGTCAGACCTCTCGAATCTGTCAGGTCGTAAGGGTTTGTCGAGCCATTCGGACCTTTTGGACCGTTTGGGCCTGTCGAACCTGTTAGGCCTTTTGGATCTCGGCCTTTTGGGTCTATCTGGCTGTTTGGATTTCTCGAGCATGTCAGACTTCTTGGGTATCTCGGGTCTTAAGGGCTTGTTCATGTCTTTTAAACCGTTTGGGCCGTCGAGCCTGTCGGGAGTCGTGAATTCTTGGGCCCTTCGGGCTTCTCTGTTGGGTCGTTCGGGTTTCAGGTCTGACTGGTCGATCAAGAAGTTAGCGGTTTTTTTGCGGGCCGCGTCAAGCTTGCCCCCAGTTAGGCCGGGCATGGAAATTTATGGTCTATAATCAACCAATAACGTACCTCAATTTTTCAATATGGATCTGGATAATTCTCTAACTATATCATATTAATTTTAGATTTTCTCTTCATTTAGATTTTAAAGCCTCCTGATTTTATAGTGAAATCTTCTGATTTGTTTTATAGAAATTTTCCGCAATATCAAAATAAGGGTTGGCAGCGTGTTCGGGTCCATGCGGCTGCAGACCGTGGATTGGCTTGGAAATGTAGCAGGAGTAGACAGTTGCAGCAGCAATGTTGGCGGCAGACGTCCTTGATGATGATGATGATGTTGTTCATCAATCATCAAATGAAATGAAATGATAAAATGATAAATCACGACAAATCTGCATTTACATTTAAAATTAGAATTTTTGGTAATTTATAGTGCTGAAATCAAACCAAATAAATCGAAGAGCAGAATGAAAAGGAAGGTAGGAACAATTACTGCTCTTAATCTCTTAAGAAACTAAGTCACTGGCCGCCGATGAACTATTTATTTTTAAAATTCGCAGAATAGATACTTCGTTATACATGACCACTGGAGTTGAGAGTATGATCTTGTTAAAAAAAATTAAAAAATCCTTTTGGTGCATTTTTTGCTTTGGGGTGGAACGGGAATAATCGAATTATCAAATTTCTAAATTAAGACAAATCTGGAACCCATTCGAAATGTTCTGAAACCCATCAAAATACCCACTTTGGTTAGTATTATGCAATTATCACAACCCATTTGCAGACTATGCACGAATTCTTGTAGTTACAATCGTTAATTTTCAACAACAGAACAAACCAACAGTTGTATCTTGTTGAATTTGATATTCTGTCGAATTTCTTTTTGTTTGGCCATTAGTAACGAGTTGTTAATAAAAACTATTTAGCAAAGTTTTGTTTTGAATACTCGAAAAAAAAACTACATGAAAATTCAAAACATTTATAAATAAGTACTGAAAGGTAGACTACAACAAGATCGTTGACCCACCAAAAAGGTTTCAGTGTTATCGACGTTTTCAAAACAAATTCTTTTAGAATTTTCATAAGAGTCCTAATTACTAATTCACAGTGAAGCACAACTAATCAAAGTTTTAAATTCGCAAAAATATCTCGAATTCGATAGTTTGTTATATTATTCAGCAAACCGACTTCAGCTGTCTTGTTACTGTCATAACAAAACAGGAGACCCTTATGCATTATAGAACAATTCAGATTGTTCTAGAATACTTTAGCATGACAAGTGACGTATTGTTCTATGAAACAGTAATGTCTACCTCTTTCCTAAAGCACATTGTCATTGTAAACAGTTGATAGGAACAATATTAACAAAGCAATATCGTAAGTACGGCCACATGTTTTGGTGACCGCAAGAAAATCTTACTTACCTCGAAAAGTACTCTTTGGAAGTTTTGTGGAAGTAAAGCAATATTTAAGGCAAGAAAATGGTTGTGTAAATAATCAAATAATGGTTCAACAGCTTGATTTGTCGGTAACGTATCCGGTGACCAAGCTAGATGAAACATGGCCTTTCGAAGAGCTTCTTGCATTTGTGGACCAATCCTTTTTAAAATATCTATTACTTTCGCTTGTAGTTGCTTCAAAGTTGCATCTAATTGGTTGGTTAATGTAAGGCATTGCGCTTCGGGTGCGATTGATTCCAAGGTTAAAAAATCGAAATAATTTTCTAAAAGTAAAAAGTGAATTACTAAAACAAAACAGATTAGAATCCTTAACACTTACCTAATAATGACGTGAATTTATGTACATATTCCAAATTATTCGCTGCTACGCACATATCATCAGAAACACGAAATGGACCAGGTCTATCGAAGTAACCTGTTTCCATAAGCGTTTGGTATGTTATATCCGAATACAACAAAGCTGCCGAACAAATGCAATCTAATAATTGGGAAAGTAATGGTACGGAAGAAATTTTAGGCCACTGTAAAAGTCTCCAGAAATCACGTAATTGACAAAACATTACAACCACGTCTACGGCTGATGAACTATGTTTCACTAACTTTTCGCTATCACAAGGTTTTTGTAAATCTATTGCAGATCGGACCTAAAAGATTTGTTTGTACAAATCTGATATGATAGAGATAATCAAAATTCTTACCCTCTGTAATCCTTTTGCCTTGCACACAGTTAGCCAGCAACTTACAGACGGTTCAAACCATTCGTGACATCGAACTAAAAGTAATTTGTGATCACCACCGGATGGTAAGTTTTGACTAAACGAAGCTAAATCTTTAACTTCTAAATAAACTGCGAAAATTAGTCTACTATACGCCGCGTCGGGATGTTCGTTTTGGTTTAAAAAGGCTATAACTTCGTCTGCTAGGAGTTTATCCAGCTGTTTGAACACTACGCTGAAGTATGGAATTCCATTTGTACTAAAACAAGACAAAAATTGATTAAAATTCTTTGTAACTATCGTGGATCAAAAGTCAATCAAGAGAATTATTAGATAAAGTATACAGGGCGTTCCAAAATCGAAAGCAAGTTTTTTATTTCTAGATAGAAAATTCTTTACCCTTCAAATAATGGATGATAATACGAAAGACTATGTTGCAGACTGATGTAAATTTCCGAACAGAAATCAACGAAAGAATTATCATATTCGTCTGACGTCATAATCATAGACCTCAAACCTAAAAACCAATCAGGCGTTCCCTTTCTTAAAGCTGCTACAATTTCTCCTCGAATTTCTTTATTGAACGGGCAGCACTTCCAAAATGCTTTCTGAAACAATTTCAATAATTACAAAAATTATTTCTAAAAATAACAGTAATCTATCTTACCATGTTAGATAAATAAGCAAGGCATCGTAAGAGATATTCTAAACGTGATAATGAAGGTGGATGTAAAGCTGGAAAAAGTTGTCGGTGGTGCCTTATTTGAAGTAACCACCTTTCTGTAAATTTTATTTAAAAAGAAGTATTACAAAATTTAATAAGAATGTGAATGTCAATAATATACCTAGCATCGATGTAAAGTATTCAGCAAGCCAGAGCTCTTCTTCCCTAGAAAGGGAAGAAGTAAGCCAAGCGTGTTCTAAATCGGTAAGTAACTGTAACATCCAGCGCGGATCTAATGGATGTTGTAAATATACGTTCGCAGCTGCTACGAAACGAGCCAATGCCTTTTGTAGTTCAGTTAAGTCACCTAAAGTAGAAAATCATATAAAATATATTTCTTATATCTTTATGAGTTTTAACAATGTGAACTAAAGATTTACTGTGCTCAGCTATTGAGCTAGAACATTCATATAAGAAAACAAGTCTTTACTTCATTTCTTACTTTTTTAAAAAGTCAATATTTTAAAATTGTTTCCCTTTCATTGCAATTTGTTACCTATTTAACCTGCATTCAATCAATTTTAAAACTAAATCCTGAGTAATCTTGCCTTATTCTTGCCAGGACTTTAGCAAAGCATTAAACGACGTGTATGTGTTCATTTCCCTCTCTGATTTGAATTTGTAATCTATTCCAAACATGCCCAATTGGGTTTAGATCCGTACGTCCTGTGAGCCATTTCATTCTTTGTGTGTAACTTCCTTTAACAATTCCAATCTGCTGAATTCACTTAAGGTAGTAATTACATGCAGCGAATAGAAAGTGCAGTGGATGGATCTTGAGAAGTTTCATTCTCGAGTAAGTACTTAATGTTTGAGAATTTAATGAAATTCACTATTGCGTAGCAATTGCATTTTAAGTAAAATTGATAAAAAATTGTATCATTTCAGATTTTTGTGCATCGTTATCTCTAATGTTAATGATGGGAAGTCTTAAGTAGGCAAAACATTTATTTTTAAAGCTTGAAAGCATACAAAATATGTTTTTGCAACATGCACTATTGAGGAGTTCAAATCTTATAAAATACGTGACCCTGCTTTAACATAATAGTTTTGTTGTGTTTTTCCCAGTTGGAGTTTGTTGTGCAGCGCATAAGCGTGAAAAACATGATATATCTACCCTGTAGCTTCGTGGTAGGTGGTCTCGAATAGAGCTTTTAGGAAAGGTTTTATATATATATTTGTATTTAATTATAAAAAAAACCAAAGTGAGTCACTTTAAATCGAATGCTGCATTAATAAAGCCTTTTTACATTTATCTAACTAGTAAACTCATCAGTTAAAAAGTTGATGAATCTTAAAGTTTGTCTATTAATTAGTGCCCATCTAAATATTTCTTTAGATTTAGTTTAGCAATTAGCTTTGTATAATTTATGCTTTATTGTTTGATTTTGAGCAGTTTATTAATTTTGATTTTAAATTATTATCTGGTGTTTTGCTAAATATCTCATTTCAGCCTTTTATCTAAATAAATGTTTGTTGTTGTCTTACACATGTGTTTTCTTGTGTACCAACAATCAAGTTTGTTTCAAACTTTATGAGTAAAGGACGGCAGACGCAGGTTTGAAGCTGTTCCAGTGAATCTGAGCTTATCCTAATGTGCCTGTCCCTGCAGTAAACCTTTATGGGTTTGTCATTTGTCCCGTGTTCGAGGCTATAGAAGACCGAGTTAGAACCACCATTGAATCTGAAAGTGTTTCCGCATTATTAAGTTTTTCATTCAAGCGTATAATATGCACATTTTGATATCGATTAGGTAACATGGAAATTCATTTTTCCACAATAAAGAAATGTTTGCATTATTGCGGTACTCCCAACCGGTCTAGTCTACAAATGTCAAATTTAAAATTCAAATGTTCTGTCAGTTTACATTTTAATTTTTAATTAATTTTGCACGTTTTGCACTTTTTGCACTGCTGGTACTCAACGCAAGAAAACTTCGTTTTACTTCTTGTAACAATATACCATTCTCTATCCCTCATTTATCTAGAGTTATCTAAGTACCACTACGCTCGAAGCTAGAACTCTGTACAGGTCAAGATTTCAAGGCCTGATCCGGCTTGATCCGAGTGGGGATAAAAACGACGCGGTCCAAAAAACCCAGTAGTTCTCAATCGTTCCATCAGGTTCAAGAAGCCCGAACAGCCGGACAAGCCCGAAAGGGCCAAACAATCGACAGGCCCAAGAGGTTCAAACGGTCCAATTGATCCTACATAGGCCCAAAAATCCCAATAGATTTTTAGACGTTTTTTGCAGGACTCTACGAAGCAGTATGCGAATCCTCAGCTTCAGTATAAAAATAATGCCCGTTTCAGTCCGTACAGAAATAATTCCTGTTCGACTCTTTTGGTGTGGTGCAGTACCAAAATTCTTCGTTTTGATTCAACATGAAAATGACGCCCGTACGAGACAATACAGAAAAGTTCTCAGCCCGGTACAATACAAGGAGCTTTCTCTTCGACTCAGTATGAAAATAGCGCTTGTCCAGATCAATATGGAAATTACGCCTATCAGTACGACAATTCTGTCTGTTTGAGTCAGTACGAGAAAGATCTCGTTCCGGTGCAGTAGAAAATTGTTCGTTTCGGATCAGTACAATAGCCACGGTATGATCGACCGTATAAGCTCAACGGGTCCAACCTACAGGGCCGAACGGCTCAAGAAGTCCGAATGATTCGAAAAGATCAAAAGACCAGACAGGCCCGAGCGTCCCGAAAGGGCCAAAAATAGCCCAAAAGGTTTTACATTGAGGCTCGGGTCAACTTAAACCCAAGCTTTTGTCCGAGTCGCGCAAACATCTGACCAAACAATCTGCTCTTCGCAGGCCTCTACGGCGCAGTACGGAAATCTTTAGTATCAATATAGAAATAACGCTCATTTTAGTCTGTATAAAAATAATAAACTCCGCCAAAGTTGAAAAAGGAGGAGAGAGCATCCCTCCAAGCTGGGAAAGTCGGGCTCTAGTGTTGCAGGTATCCCAGCAAGTACCCAGTCAGACCATTGACTAGAAAGGGAAAGAGAGAGGGGGTAGGTACGACTACCCTTCCAACTGTGTTAGGGGGCATCAGGCCAATTCCCTGTACCCCAGAAAATAACAATTGATTTAGAGAAACCAAATGCAAGAAACAACTCGACTGTCTTTTGAATTAACGGATTATGAATATTGCTACA
>VTPC01090961.1:95872-140453 GCA_011009095.1 Ignelater luminosus
AAAAAATATCAGAGAGTTGTAAAGGAGAAGTTTAACGACTGAGATAGAAACGAAGACAACGCAGGAAACTTTCGAGCAAGTTTCGAGTGTTTCCAAAGTTGCATTCTGGAGATTGTGGAAAGAGTGGAGTAAGAGAACTCATTGGAGCACTGAGGAGGAAGGCAAGGAAGCTTGGAAGTCATACATATCAGACAGGTTTGAAGCAAGCCGGGAGCTGTACAAAGCAAAAAGGAGGGAGTGCAAAATTTGGGTAGTGGAAGCTAAAGCTGTAGTATGAGACGAGTTTGGTCAGTTTATAGAGAAGTCTTACAGTAATAACCAAAAGCTGTTTTTTAAAGTAGTAAAGAATATGAGGAAAGACAAAGACTGCCCTCTGAAAATGATTAGAAGTAAAGAAGGACAGGTGTTCAGAGATCGAAAGCAAATTAGGGAAAGGTAGAAAGAGCACTTTCGGGAGTTGTTAGAAGGAGAGGATAAAGACGAAGAAAAAAGAAGTGCGGAAGAACAGGAGACCAACGAGGAGGAAGGGGGAGACATTACTGTGGAGCAATTAGTAGAAATCATTGGAAGGATGAAGATGGGCAAATCTTTTGGCCACGACGGACTGACCCCTGAAATTTTGAAGTACATGGGCACGAAGATCTGCAGGCTCTACTCAGGGTCTTCAAGTAGGTCTACAAAACAAAAAGGATTCCTAAGGACTGGGGACAGGCAATAATAGTACCAATTTACAAGAAGGAAGACAATCGAGACTGTGGCAACTATAGAGGTATCTCCCTTTCAAGTATGACTAGTAAACTGTATTTCAGGATCTTAGATGTGAGGTTACGAGCGGTTTTGGATACCAGACTGGCAGACTCTCAGTACGGTTTTAGAAAGGGAAGAAAGCGGGCAGTACTTATTTTCGTCATTCGATAGATAGGAAAAAAATCGTGGAATACGATCAGAAGGTACATCTGGCGTATATTAATTTAAAGAAGGCGTTTGATTTCGCAACTGTTACGGAAACCGGAAAGGGATGTGGCAGCAACTAGGAGCTTGTAAAGCTACTGCGCGAATTATGTAAGGACAGTCAATAAAGAGTCTCATTTACAACAGGTTAGGGCTAGAGGCAAGGCTGCTCATTGAGCCCCTTGCTGTTCATAGTGCTAGCGGATAAGGTCATCAAAAAGTTTCAGCTGGGACATTACAGATTGCAACCAGTATTCGTAACAGAGCTCGATTTTGCTGATGATATAGCCGTACTTGGATGATCTGCTAAAAACTTACAGTTTAATCTAAATGTGTGAAAAAAGAAGCTGGAGAAAGTCAACATGAGGATTAGTTTAACAAAGACGAAGACAATAATGATGTTTGAACCACTAGTGGAAAAACGCAACATTTTTCTCGGGGGTCAAAAACTCGAACAAGTAAATGCCTTTAAGTACTTCGGACGCTTTAAGCCAAGATGGCAAAATAGACGTTAAGCTAAAGAGTATTTAATGCCATCAAGTTCAGTTTTTTGAATAGTCGTACCATACCAAAGAAGATCAAGTTATCGGTGTACAATTCTATATACCTCCTATGGCCATAAAAATTGGCTGATGATCCAAGGCGCCCAAAACAAAGTAAAAGCACGGGAAATGCGGTTGAAGGGAAAACTATAATAGATTGCATTAAAAACCAAACGATCTGCAATTTCCTGAAAGTAAAGCCAGGAATAAAATAGAGCAAAGCCACCTCAGATGATTCGGCCATGTTGAGCGGATGGTGGAAACCAGGAATGTTAAGCTTGTGTAACTGGCCGAAATGGAAGGCAACAAAAGAAGAGGTAAGACAAAGGAAGGATGTTGTTTGGCCCTGGATAAGACGGTCTAGAGACGTCTCTTAAACTTAAACTAAACAAAAATAATGCCCGTCCGACTTTCTCAGTACGCTGCAGTACGAAAATTGCCCGTTTCTGTTAAAAACAAACGCCCGTTCAAGATAGAGCAGGAAAGTTCGCGGTCCGACACAACACAAAAATCTTTCTCTCTCCTGTTCAGTATGAAGATTATGCTTGTTCGAAAATAACGCATGTCAGTACGGCAAATCTCCGGTGGGGTTCAGTAAGAAAACAACTCGTTCGAGTTAGTATGAAAAAGATCTTGTTTCGGTGCAGCTTTGAATCAGTACAAAAATTACAAACCGACAGACCTCAGACGGCCAGATAGACCCGAGCGGCCCAAGTGGCCCGATAGGGCCAAAAAGTCCGATCAATTCTTAAACTGAGGTCCGGTCCGATGCAAACCGAGCTGATTTGAATTATAACGGGCTGGCGTTTATTTGATCTTGATTTAGCTTATTTGCAACATCACTAAGTTAAATCTCGTTCCTAGTTTTCCATGGCGAACCTTTTGCTAACCCACCCATCTCCGCTCTTCAAGCGAGCCCGCTGGCACTTTTATTATTTCTTACTGTACAGGACAGAAAATTACAATTTTAGTGACATAACGGCTGGACTTTTGCATTTTTGCCTACCACGGATCAGGTCCGTTGAGGTGTCATATTGTCAGGCTTGTTAAGAGGGTCACGGGGCTATTGAGTCTAAGTGCCGTTGCCCGTTAGAAAGTTATGAGCATTCTAGTAAAGCGCCAGTTTCACCCATCGACTTGAAATTAAATTACAAGACCGGTGCCTTTGAATTTCTAGGAAAATTTAATATGCGAGTCTATGAGAGCAAAAATGACGTGATTGTCATGTGCAGATCCAATAGAGTGGGTTTTGTTGATGTCGCCCGAGGTTTGTTTGATTGTTAGGTTTGGATAAGTTTGGACAGGTTTGATTAGGCTTAGGTTAGGTCTGGATGGGTTTGGATGAGTTTGGATAGCTTTGGATAAGTTTGAATAGGCTGGATTTGGTATAGGTCAGGCTTGGATAGGTTTGAATAAGTTTGGTTAGGTTTAGGTTAAATTTGGATAGATTATTCCATAGAACTGCATGTTAAATTTTCGGGGAAATTCAAAAGTGCCGGTCTCGTAATGCAATTTCATAACTTTTTAACGAGGTTTCTCCGGCACCTAAACTCAGTATTCACGCGATCCGCTCGACAAGGCCGACAATATGACACTTCAGCTGACCTGATCGGTAGTAGGCGGGGATACGAAAGTCGTACCGCGGCTGGTATTCAAACTGTGCATCTGTGATACATCTCCAAAAAAAAAGTTGGCGTGCTTTTACTCAGTGTCTAGATTGCAGGTTGAGCTTGTCAACGCTGCCAAAGGTTGTGGTAGGCAGTTTTCAAACTTCAGATTTAGTTCAACGTATAATAAAAAGAGACAAGTATAATATAGTGACAGCTGCAGCAGAAGTCATTTAAGGAACTGGTTTCTACTGCAACATACCATGCGCTGACAAAGCCTCTCTTAAATTAAGCAACTAAGCGATTCGAATGGGTTCATTGTTAGGGTCAAGAAGCTGTTGTCAGTTATAGTTATTATTGATTCAAATAGACGATTTTCCTTAATACAATAATAAAAAATTTAATTCAAAATTTAGTTTAGTTTGTCTCTACAGCCGGTGCAAAAACGTGCAAATATGGCAACTACACACCATCCTGTTTACCACATGAAGGAGTCTTAAGATATTCTACGCAGTTCCCGATCTAAAAATTCTTCTACGTCTCGAATGGCATGATGTAATTCGTAATTTCAAACTAATAATCTGTTGATTACTTAGTACTTTTGAGTGTTTAGAGTATATTTCCAGCGTTTCTTTCTTAATTATCAGCTTTTTTTTCAGAATGTCTAGACACTCAATAAAACTGTAAAAACCCATATTGTAGGTCCTTCAACTCAATTTAAAACAACAATCTTGCAAATTATAGACGTGTTTTTTTGTACAATCAGCGTAGTACCACGGATTATCTAAAGATTCTTCTACGTTTGACATTTATAATTTTAAACTAATAATCTGTTGGTTATTTGATGTCTTCGAGTGTTAAGAGTAGATTTCCAGTGTTTCTCTTTGAATTTTTAGAATTCTCAAACATTTAATAGCACATATAAGTAAGTCTTTAAATTCGATTTGCAACTTAGCAATTTTGTAAATAGTTTTTGTACAATCAGCGTAGTCATGACGTAATCCATAATTTCTAACTAATAATCTGTTGCATAATATGGTACGGTTATTTACTTTAACTCTCTTGATGTATTTATTAATCTGTTGGTTATTTAGTGTCTACGAGTGTGTAAAGTAGATTTCTAGCGTTTTTTAAACATTTAATAATATTATAAAAATCCATATCTGTAATTACAAGTCTATAAATTCTAGACATAGATGGCAGCGCGAAAAATAATCTTATCTCCAAGAATATGACTTGATAGATAGAATGAAAGATTCCACATACGAACAAACAGTGCTTAAATTCGAGAAATGACCCGATGAAAACTTATAAATTTTGAGATTTAGCTCTAAGAATTATTTCTCTATTCAATAATAAAATTAAAGATCAAAGGAGTACTCTAATAAATTACTTCCCCTCATTAATTCCCGAAATATCTTCTATTTTTAATTCAGGAAGTAATTAAAAATATCATTTGAAACTTATTTAAATAAATAACGTGAAACGTCTATAATAAAATATAGGTCATACCTTGTACTGCATGCTGATGTAATATAGTGAGCGCTGGCCCAGGAAGATCTCCAGGCCACGTCCAGCTCTCTTCCGTCCAATTTCTTAATTCATAATCAACAAATATCGCGTATAAATTTTCATGTTGTCTAACTTCAGTCCAGTTATCTTCTTCAGAAATTCCCCGATCCTCTCGAGTGGAAAGCCACATTTTTAACCTAATCCTTCCTTGAACAGAGCTTCTCTGCGATCTCGCTTCTAATTTAAACCACGCTTCTAAACCTGTTGACGGAATGTCGGAAAGAGGAATGGTGACACAGCCAAGAAAGTCATCTTGAGAACTTTGTCTTGCTGACTGACAAACTTGTTTAAAAAAGCGGCCCAAGCCACGAACTCCCCGTACTTCGTTTAGTTTGCTCACCGCTTCCAATACGGAACTTTCATCATCGTGGTCCCAGATGTCTAAATGAAGTGAATCGCTGCTTATGTCGTCTATATCGCTGAAAATTAATTTACTCTGTTAAATTGCACTCCGCGGTGTGTCTAGTTTTGTAAAACAAAAACTACAAGTATTAGTTATCTCTGTCTAGGACAAAAATAGAGCGGTGTAATGAGAAATGTAATTACACGTGCAATCTATACTTACAACCTAAACTTCTCATTCCAACGTGGATTAAGGGTATGAGGTTTGACGGAAGTGGCGCGTATGAACTTTGCAGGAAGCGCTCCCCCTATGCTGTCCCGTTGTTCTCGAATGCGGCCCTCTTTACGTTTAAAGCTTAGTTTGAAGCTGTGATGTTTCCGGAGCTTTTCGTGATTACTCTGTCCATCATTGCAGGTTTCCGTTAGAGTGCGATTGGGCGTAAGTGGTTGAGGCGATGAGGGTGCCGCAACTGGTTGGATTCCCAACATGCAATAAGGATCGCTGAAACCTGATGTTCAATTGATTGTAATTTTTTTGCTTTTAATGTCGGTTTGCAAAGAAAATAAAAGACATTGAGATATTGAGGTTATTTATATTATAAGCCTTGGAAAATGAAAAATTGTTGGTTTAAGTTAACAAAGGATTTTCTGAGAGGTTTTGGAATGGGTGTAATTTTATTTGGTTTTTAATCATTTTGTACGTCGAGATTTTATTTTATTTAATGCAGTAATTAGCGAGTAATAACTAAAACATTTTCGCAATTTATGTTTCAGAGGATGGTTATACAAGCAAAAAAGTTCTTATAAGTTTTTTCTTTATTCTTGTCATTTATATCAAGGCATTTTCTAGTAAAATTAGTTTTTATTTTTCAAGTTCACTCCCTTAAAGACTTTGTTACTAACAAAAGACTGAAATAGGTTGATCTTGAAATAATCTATTCAGAAAAGTAATGCAACGCTATACTCAACATAATTTTGCAAGAGACGAAAATCATTTTTACTATTATCAGCTGATAAGGAAATTGAAACGAAAAAACTGAATGTAAATATTTTTAGAATCACATATCAGAAAAATTCTATTTTAGTATGTATTGGTCGATAAAGCAAGCTGTTGATATGCAAGCTTAAGCCTACAGAGACTTCAGACATGTGTTTGTAAGTCAGTCAAAGCTCGCAGCAACATTGTTGATTTAGTGAAGCAATAGTGTATGGAGACCATGTTTGACTCAAAATCTGTTTTACTTAATTTCCATAGTAACACAAAACAAATCAGACTCAAATATTTAAAATATCAACCATTCGTGTTAGTCTTGCATTTGCTCAACTCTTATCATATCTATATCAGAAGGGAGAGGTTGAATAGTAGTTCAGTTTGGTGGTGACAGCGGCGCGGTGCTTAATGACGTCGAAACTTCCCAAAGGATGATGGCGTCGTAGATTACCACCGTTTAGCATTTTCGAGAAGTACATCTGGCTTTCTTTTATTTAAATCCAAGCTCCACGTTAGGGTTGCATTTCTACAAGTCATTTACAGCCTTTGCAACTCTTTCCATAATATAGTCGTAAGGGCGATGGATCTTTGACCAGTTTGTTAAAAGGCAGTCATGCAGGATCTGAGAGAGCGATTCTATTGTGCCAATTTTCAACCATTTAAAACGCTCTCCTTTATGTCTGGTTAAAATTTTGGCGACTTAAATAACCAACCGTTGCTTGCAGATGATCTTGCATTCTGTTTATTGCCCGGTGGCGCTAATTTTTATAATTCATCTACATAGAATTTATAAATCTCATCTAGAGAGTGCCCATTTCTAATAAATCAAGGTTTGGATTTGAAAAAACAGACTTTAACTTTCATTTGATTGAAAAACTGGGTTGAGATTGGGATAGTTTATAAAGCCGCTTCGTTAGTAGCTCAGAAATAGGAATTGGATGAAATGCTATCTTGGATCATCGAATACCAAGCACTGCAGCAATCCCATTTTACTTAACCAAGTAGCAGCTACCAGCTGCAGCTCCTTCTCAAAAATCTTGAAGATTCTCCCGAGGCTCCAAACTCTCTCTTTCTCAATCCGAGCTTGCCTCTTCTAAATAGCCACTTTGTTTCACTTCAATTAATAAACAAACCATAAATAATTTAAACAGAAAAAGTGCCAAATATAAACAAAACAATAAAAGAAAAATAAATAAAAAAATAGTGGCCAAAACAAAAAAAAAGTCTTAAAATAAAATAAAACAAAATAAGAAGAGAAAAAATGAAAAAACAGGTGCAATCTTCAAACAAAATAACGACAGTGAACGGTAAACTTAATAGCAAAATCACACATTTGTCGTCTCAAATTGGTTTGCGTGGATGCCCAGGAGCTTGACAAGCTCCACAAGATCATTCGAGAACGCGTACGGCAGTGGTGTTCGGCCTCATCATAGTCTCCCAACGCACTGATGAAATAATTTGTGTGACTCGCAAACGAGAGAACTTTTTGATTAAGTCCTGTATCACGACTAGCTCGGCGTCGTCGTACAACTGGGCCGCATTGAATATCATTTGTGGGGGTCACCTGTAGCATTCTCAAACGTGTAGGGGTATACAGCTGCGCACGTCATAGTGGGATGGATGGCCGTCTTGTATAACTTTAGTTTGTTCTCAAACGAGTTTACTTCGTCGTCGGCTTAATAAGGAATATACCTATCGTACACACATACGTTGAAATAACGTAAGTGGATAACCAAAGACCAACGTGGCCGTCAACGTGTGAGTGTCGCAAGAAACTACTTTTTCAACTTAGACGTACGCAATATATTGTTTAATTAATGTTATTTTACGGTTGACAAAGTCACGTTAAATTTTTTGCCATAACATGAACATTATTACAACCAGACGACCACATTAACGTGTTTTCGACGTCAAATTTTCGTCCTTGTGCACGTTGGACAGCTGGGCTGAGACTTGCTTTGTGCGACTAGTGCACTCATAGATATAAGCTTGCATAAATTTAGCTTCAAGGCTGATATCTAGGTATTTGGTTTTTGCCTTTCAGAAAATCAGCTGACCCAACCTAGTGACATCGCTGTATGGATGGTAGCATTGTTTAGTCTTCCAGATTGTGCTACTCTTGCCGCTGTCGACTTACACCCTTCAGGTTCACACCTTGACCCTATTGATCAACATTATTACAACCAGACACGTTGATTCGGCCACATTAACGTGTTTTCGACGTCAAATTCTCGTCATTGTGCACGTTGGACAGCTGGGTTGAGACTAGCTTTGCGCGACTCGTGCACTCATCGATATAAGCTCACATAAATCTAGCTTCAAGGATGACATCTAGGTATTTGGTTTCTGCCGTTTAGAAAATCAGCTGACACAATATAGTGACATCGCCGTATGGATGGTAGCATTGTTTAGTCCTTCAGATTGCGCTACTCTTGCCACCGTCGACTTTGATTCTTCAGATTCACACCTTGACCCTATTGATAGCCACCTGCAGATATCGCAGTACTAGTTGCAATGCCACGGACCTGACTAACAAGGGTTCGTCGTTTCTTGTGACGGTCCTGAAAAAATCTCTCACGTAGATGCTGAAGAAAGCCGGGGAAATGAGCGATCCTTAAGGTAAGGACCTTCAGTTACGATTTAGAACCATCAAACTTTATGCAAAAGTGCCTTTCACAGAGGTAAAACAAAATCAACTGGATCAGTGCGCGCATTAAGCATTTTGTAAAAGAAGGCTTTTGAGGAAGATTGCATTGATCAACTACAACTTGTTGAAAGCATCTGTAACGCCGATAGTACAGTGTTTGGGCTGAAAGCTAACTGTTCGTCTTAAAAAAGTCTTCTTAGGACGTATTCTTCAACTATCTTTTCCAGTACAGGCAGAATACTAGCCAATTTGTAGGTTTGCAAAAGGACCACGCTTGGTTCGGCTTCGAAAGAAGTATAACGTCCGCGCGCTTCCGTTACGGTGGAAAGTGATGCAGTTGCAACATAACGTTGCGACCGCCTTGTTTGGGAAAACCTTAAGCATTCTTGATCTTGGCGGCGCGGCGTCAATATGCTCCTGAACCTTATTGGTGGCAGCGGCTTGCAGTACATGGGATTCGCAGTCATCCTGATAAAAACAACGGGAATAGATAGATAGTTGTTACATTCGCTACAATCTTCGGCCGTAATGCAAAGAAAATGAGCTTTGGGGCAGCGACGCACGTAGTAGTAGTACAGTAGTGTGGCGTTATGGTGACTGATGCAACACGTCAAAATGGCGTCAAAAAGAGCGACTTGTATTATAATGGTGTAGGTAATGTGATGTGGTGTGCATTTGCCTTGACCATAAAGCAAAATCTCCCGAATGCGAACGTAGCTCGAGAAGGGTCACTACGTCGCTTGGTAATTTCATTATGAGAAGTGTATGAGCCTTTATCTGTATATAAGGAGAGTGTTAAGAAGATGTCCACGTTTGTGAAGTTTTTAGCACGTCTCATGAAGACGGGAGGAAAGTGTTTGAACTTCTTTTTGGGTTTCCTGTGCTAGAGTGAAATTGGAGTTCTTAGAATGTCGAGAACGTGCTTGTTGTTTCGTTCTACCGCCCTAATCACACAGCATACTTCCACCGAAGGGTAAAAGCGCTCCAGGTAAATAATTCCACTGCAGATATCACTCTCTTTCTGGCGGAGTTTCCGGTTCGCATCTGTCGGTGCGATGGCGAAGACGATAAATCAGTCAATGTTTATTTCCTGTTAGAGGCGTGGTTAGTGAGATCTCTTCGGCCGAAGCGGAAGTGACACAAATGCGTTTCTGCGTTCGGATTACGTCAACGCTGTACTTGTCAACACCAGTCACTGGCAGCAGATGATGGAGGTCACGACGTCTTGGAGCAGCGAAGGTGTGACGGTAAGGAAGTACGCAAAAGAATATGATCGTGGCTAGGTGGTCGTTGTTGCCGACGAAGATGTTCGGTGACAGCAAGCATACTGGCGGAAGAGACAAAAAAAGCAGACGACACGTAGAATGATATTGAAATCTGGGCTTGCTTGGTGTTGAAGATAGGCGGCAGGTGGTAGTGCAAATGTCGTCCAATGACAAGGTGCTCACATGTAGCCTTGGTGTTGTGCGCCAGATCTATAAAAACTGATGTGTAGAGCCCGCGACAGGGGTAATGTCCATGCTTAGATATGTCGTCGGATGCTGGATCCATGAAGCAGAGATGAAGTAAACAACGTATGCAGGAAAAGAGTTTAAACTCAGTTTTTGATGAGTCCGGTAGCGGTCGTTTAGTACGAACGGTGACAATGGCAAAAATTGACTTTGGAGCGGACAAAACTACTAGCGCTGAGACTGAGGACGCATTTGGAATCCCGACATCCAGGACAGCAGGGTGAGGAACCACAGGGTGATCTCAAGTCGATTAACGCGATCCATGGGTCTACGGACCCCACAAACGTCGGTTGCCAGGGCATAGCTAGGATTACAGAAGACGCCAGCCAAGAAATGTCGGTAGGCCGGAAGATCCTAAGCTCGGAAAAAATGAGGGCATGGAGCAACCACTCCGACGTTTGAACCAAGCGGACACCACGAGAAATCAGCAAAGCTCCGCCTACTGCAGCACACGTAGCGCCAAGAGAAGAGCTGATCTTGTGAAATCAACCCTCCAGGACTACCATCTTGTGATTCATCTTTACGGGTTGCCGACTGAATGAGCTGTTGAAGATCGGGCTTGGAAAATGAAAGATTTCCTTTATAATTTTCTATTGGTAATAGAATTCTCGTTTCCATCAACAAAATCGTACATACAAGATCTTGGTAAGACTTTAAAGACGAGATCACCTGTGTATGCTTGCTAATTTCTGCCCATTGTTTCTAATCTGTATTCTAGCGTCTAGCGTTGCTAAAGAATCTAAAAATTCATCTAATACTAAGTTAAAAAGCGTTAAAGAAATTTTATTTACATGTTTTACTCTTTGCTGAATGCGAACTTTGGAAGTGAAAACACTGCCATAGAAAATAATAATGTGGCAGCCTATGTAGGAGTCCAAAACAACATGTACTGAAGGCAATTATCAATCGAGAGGTGCAGAAAGAAGTTAAATCTTTCTAAGACCAATGGTTACTATGGTATAAGGTTTTATCAGTTTCCTACTTCGCTTGATAACACGTTAAAGCTTTGCATTACTTGCAAGATATCTACCAAATCTACCTGGAGTTGGTTTATAGATACAACTAGGAAATAGATGTTTGGCAATTATTTTGTAAAAGATCCTGATGAAACAGGATAACTGTAATAGCCCGCCAAAAATTGTCTTTTTTTAAGTAGAATTAGTACCTTTCTATACTCTTTGAAGAAAGAGCGACAATGACAATAACACATCTTGTCTGTTTCCGGCTTAGGAGTCACAGGGTGATTTCTATCGAGCGATTAGTCTGAAATTGAATAAATTCTTCAAGAGTCTTTCTATGAAACTCCATTTCAAATCTTTGAAATTTCTTTCTAAGCGAGAAAAAAGTAAAAGTAAAAATAAAAATGTGAAAATTCATTGTTCATTTAGTTTTACGGTGAGCGTTTTTCCGTGGTGGATTTAGTGTCATAATTGAAAACATGGAAATCCTAAATAAAATTAGTAAATAATAGCATTATTGCTTTCTTAGTTTAACTTACTCATTATGCATGTTCTTTAAGATATCAAGTTAATCCAAATAAAAAATAAAGTTTAAAGAAATTAGGTTTGAGTTAAAGATATTAGATCAAGAGTTTAGAATTATATGCGGCTGTACGCGTTGATCAAATAGTTTAGGTTAGAGGTGTTTGTTAGTTACATATCTGAATCACATCTGATGAAATTATATGAGCTTTGTGTAAATCTTTTCGAAATCACTGATAATCAATAAAAATTTGGTTTATGATTTAAATATTTAAGGTATCGAATTACGAAAATTAGTTATTCACTGAATGTTATAGATTGAAGATTTAATCTGAAAAGTTTTTTTCTTAGCAACAATAAGCAAAAATTACTAAAAAAACCCTCACATTTTAGTAGGTAACCTTGGGTCTTAGATTAGGAGGTTTATCAGGTTACCATTAAATCTTATTCTTTTGATGCCAAGTAGTAGCAGCGGTAGACCTAAATTCCAGAATTTTATTTTACACTTTATCTCAAACTTTTAAAGCCATTTATATTGACAAGAGAATTAATTGTGTCCTTTTGCATCCTGGAGAAAAATCTTCGAAATTCTGACAATCCCGAGGTTATAGGTAGCTGGTAAAGTAACTTCAACAACAAACGATCAATAATGCCACTGACTGGCAGATATACCTTTTAAGATCTGAAATGACCGGAAAATGTCTGGCCATTAAAATTTAGATTTACAATTCTGTGTTACAAAAAATAAAACAATCAAGGGGTGTTTTTCAAGCCAAGTTATTTGGAAAATATTTCCTTGACATTTTTAAAAGAAACTTTTTACACAAAGTCGTATCGAGAGCAATCTTTTTGGATTATACAAGAATCTCATTCAGTTAAAACTTTTTGTGTCCTTGAACTCTAAATTAATCTATAGTTTTAACGCAGGCATTTTCTTAAGTTCCGACACACGTTGTATTGCAAGCCAAGACGATCTCTGCAATATTTTGTAAACTAGTTAATTTTAATTCGAATTTCTTTGCTATTATTAATTTATAATAATTATTTTGCTTACAATAACTATTCCAATTGCATAATTTGTTATTATTTATTAATACCTCTTTAATAATAGTTTGTTAATTTTCTAAAAAAGCAATGAACGTTATTATTTAATTCCTTGCGTTACAATTAGAGCAAGAAAAGAGTTCTCAGCCATTAAATTCAACCTAGGAAAACTTTTATCGAGAAGGGATACGAATAATTAAATCAAAGCCCTTGTCGACATTTGTGTCTAATAGTAGAAAGACGTGAAGTAGGGTAGTTACAACAAATTGGGCGATTGTGTTAGGCGATAATCTCGTTAGGGATTTCGAAGCTTACCATTGGCATCTTTGGCTTCTAAGCCTTCGGCTTCGATGACAACTACGCTTAGAACGACTATGGGCGGCTTTTCCTCTCCGGCCACGTGAAGCATTCTGTAATGTCGATCCGGAGGCACACCGAAAGCTCTTTGGCCATAAAGATAAAGGTCTTCTTTATAATGTGCGTATTGTCCTCCTGGGGCTGGCGCTCCAACCTACCATAAAAATAAGAATTTACTAAACGGGCCCTTTACTGTTACGGTTCTTTTTTGCTTAGAAATGGGCAATAAGTAACTTTTAAAAAGTTCTTTTTTTCTATTTTCACCTACCGCATTAGCAATTGTATAGAGCATTTCCACATAAAGTTTATCTTTTTCGTTTTGGGGTGTGCTATAATCTATAGGGGTAATTCCTAAGTCCATCTCTTGAGGTGGCGGTTCTGCAGCCGCTACCTCTGCCGATTTCATTGCGTTCTGACGCTGAGTTTCTTGTTTCCATGCTAATGCCGTGAAGCTCTCGAAATATTGTCCATCGATTTCTTGAACACTAATAAATTAACAAAACAAATTAAAATAGAATTTAAAATTGCTACGAAATTCTTTTACCCTGAATGTATTTGATGGTCAATTTCAGGCCACGATAGTCTTCTACAACAAAAGGAATGAGGTTGCCGCTCAGGTGTCGCTTTCGGGGATCTCGGTTGCCTGAATGAACCAGGTCGCCGTACAGGGGGTGTGGGTGTCAGACATTCTAACGTACGACGTCGGTTTTGCACTAAAGCGCTCGCCCCTGGCGCCGGAACAACCTTAGGGAATCCAGGGGTGTTACTGTCGGTCGATGCACTTCGAACCCCTGGAGGTGTAGTGGTCGTCTCGGTGTCCTGCCTTGTTAGAGAAAATCTGGAAGAAGAAAAACGATCCAAATTGTTATTTCTTATATGTTGTAATATTAAACTAGGAGATTGTAAAAAAGCTTATAGTATTTGTAATCGGAGAGCTAGTAAATTGTTTCTTGCGAAATCAAATCTGTTTCAGATACTTCACGATAAACTCGCTATACGGGTAAAAAAGACAAAACAAATTTCCAGATATAAATTCCTGCTGTGTGGAATATTACGTTATTATTCTTGTTATTGCTGGCTCGTATTTTCCCCGGAGATAAAAACGGAAAAAGAATTTTATGATCGGTTATTAAATTTTTTGCAAATATGTACTTTAAAAATCTTAAAACATTCGAGAATGTTTTTAGAAATCTTCAATAAAAATTTTTAGTATTCTTATAAGCTTGAGGGAACATCTGCAAGGTTTTGTAATACGGGAAAATAGAAAAATAAGAAGAATATTGGAAGTGACAGGATAGGTATTGAGTTGTTACTGTCAGTTCATTCAATTGCTTGTTAAGTGGAAGTGATCATCATGAATTGTGAAGAAAAAAAGCGAAGCGAGTATTTCCGAGGAGAAAAAATCTTTCGTCATTGATTGCCTTCCTTAGCAATATAATAATGTTGATCTAACCTAAACGTGTATTTAGCTTGATGGTTAAATATTTATACGGCTTAAGCGTAATTTAAATTGCAATTTATCTTATGCGTGTAATTTATGTTTGGCATGATGAGATAGTATTATAACCGCAATCTTGCTTTTATTGTTTATTAGTAAATAGTTGACTTTCCGTGCTTTGTATTACGAGATAACTTTAGATAGTTACTCTCTCACTATGAAGTTTTATCTCTAGAGAATACAAGATATCCAAACTACGAAATTACTTGCTGTACCCGTTTCATCTTGAGGACAGAATTCAGCACATTAATTTAACATCAAACATTTCTTTTAGCAGCAAATAAACAGAAGTGATAGTTCAGTAGGTAGCCTTCAATTTTAGGTTAGAAGGTTTCAAAAATGATCAAGTGGCTATAGACTCAGATTTTAGAGTTGTCGGGCTGAAAAGTCGTTGTGATTGCAAAGGCTTTTCTCCAGTGTGAATGGAAATATGAAATAAATTTATTTCTCTCTAAATACCTGCCCTTGTTCAAATACCTAAAAGCAAACTAGTTATTTCCCACACTTTGTTTCACACTTTTCAACGCCTTCTATATTGATAAGAAAAGTAATTTGGACTCTTTTGTACATTGGAGAAAAGCGCTTGAAATTCTGACGATTTTGAAACTGTAGGCGAAAATTACACAAATAAGAAATTTTTTAAATAAATCACCTTACCATAACTATGGAATAATCGAGGTTGCGTGCAAAAAAGATGAAAATATTCCTCACTGCTTATAAATCAACAGGGGAAAACATCTTGACTAAATTACAGAGAACAATATATCAATCGATGTATTATATAGAAGCTTATTAGATCTAAAAGAAGGAAATGCTGGCATTATTTATAGAAATGAATACTTGTATTATGCGAACCAGCAGATTGAAGAGCAATTTAGTCTCCAATTACAAATAAGAAACCTTGTAAAAATATCTACGTATAATAGAAAGAGAGCTGAAATGTTATAAAAGAGAATTTAATGGTGTATATCCTCTCATAGTTATCATCAAGCAAGCTTTGCCAAGAAAGACCTTTATTATCTCTTATAGTTTATTGTAACGATCTGTATGCATGCAGCGTAGGAAATGTTAGTATCTGCAGTTCGTAAAACAATGGTTTACCGTTCGTTGCCAACACTCGTAACCTAAAAACCTCTTTCCGCAGTTAACGTTCCTGTGATAAACAACAATTTGCTAACTTAAAGAAAATACTTTACATGTTAAATTCGAATTAGAATTAAAATTAATTAGTCAAGTTTGAAGTTAGGTTTCTAATAATAATTAATAGAAATATAAGAACATAATTAATTAGTAGAAAATACACATCGTTACGTCCACAACAAATGACCTCATCACTAATGGTATTTTGGTGCAAGCATTAGCGAAAGCTACCCTAAATAATTTGTCCCCTTCAAGTCTTTTTTTTGAAACACGATATCATCTATTATAAAGAGTGCGTCTTTTTCTTTTCACCTGCCACGAAACTTTTCTCACAATAACAAGTTTCCATAATATAACTGTAAAAAATTCTGGTACATTCTTGTTGTAAAAATAATTACTATTATCCTTATCCAAACGTCAATTCGCAAAAAGGAACGAAATAAAAACGCCATTCATTCATCTTCACTTACTTACCTGCTATTTGCGTTACAAGTTTTAAAACTCGAAAAGTTTGTAAAAACTTGGGAATATCACCTGAAACTTTAATAATAAAGTTCAGTTTTATTTGAGTTTTGATATAGTTTATTTGATGTAATGGTTGTTTTAAGTAACACTATCAAAACTATAACTAGAAGAAGAATATTTGCTTTACTTTTAGTTTACGAAAGACAAAGCAAATTGGATCTGTTCCAAGTTAATGTGGTTTCCTTATTTCAATAATTCAAAGTTTTGAGTTTACTCAATCCTTTAGTACAACAGTAAGTATGTAAAATGATGATCTGCCTTGCTTTTTTATTTTTTTTAAACGACTGTAACCAGAGCTCAAAAAAGGCCCACTGAAAATTCATACTTACTAACCTTGAAACAATACTACATATTGTTAGGTCACATAAGACAAAAGCTCTCTAAAAGATTTCTTCGTATTTTAGTGCCCCAAGACTAGTCTTGAAAGCCTTAAAATCTTAATAGGGTCCAAATTCAAAGAATAATAAATTAGGAAATTCGTAGACATTCATAAAGAATTTGAGAAGTCTCTGAGTTTTGTCTTACTTTTCTCAGACTAATTCCGTTACGCATCTTGTTATATCTAGTATTGATAAAAGTATATTGAAATTCACTATTTTAATGTCACCAAGTAGAATTGCCTTAGTGTATCTGTATCATCACTGAGCTGAACCTTGTTCCTGACGTTTCTTGGGAAACCAGAGAACCATCTCCGTCCTTCAAGCTAGCTTGCTGGCACCTTTATTATCCGTTAATCCATGTCAGAAAATTATGATTCTATAGTAACAATTAGCAAGATCACATGCCAGAATTTTTTAATATTGGGCTTTAAGTTCCTAGCAGAATTTCCTTTTTGTCTGCACACCACTAGATGAGCAAAAATGTTTAAACGTTACAGTCAAGAGGCCAATTATCTTTAATCTATCTGGGAATTTTGTATGTATCGTTGTAAACTTAGTTTATCCGTATCATTATAAACTGAACATGAACATTAAGGACCGACCACCATCTCCTGGTATTGTGTAGGACAGTCGCGAAACCAGTTATAAAAAAGAAATGAAGAAGTAAAAGAAACTTGCTGGATAAAATCAAGCAAGCCGAAAAATGTGAAAGCTACAAAATGGTGGTGCAAGGAAATGAAAAATTGCAAAAAATGTACCTCAGCAATAAATCAGCAGTGACATATCCACTTTAAAAAAACCAGAGGATCAAAGTAACAGACTTGGTAAAAAAAGCAAAACGTACAGAGGGAGAGGAGTTTGGCAATTTTTTGGAAAAAAACTTTAGTGAAAATCAAAAACTGTTCTATTAAAACTCTAAAAAGGATGAGACAACTTAAAGAGTGCCCTATCAAGTACATACTAAACAAAGAAAGCAAAGTGATTAGAGATGAAGAAGGTGTTATGAAACATTGTAGGGAATACTTCTCAATATCGAGACGAACGGTGACAATGCTACTGATGTTCAAGCTGGGAATAGAGAGAAACCCGACAATCCAAGACAGATTTACATAACAGAGCTTTCTGCTGCTTTGAAAAAAAAATGAAATTGGGCAGAGCAGCAAGACATGATGCAGTGACACCAGAGCTGCTGAGGTATATGGAAGAAGCCGGTGAAAACCTTCTGCTCTATATAGTAAATTTTGCTCAGGGAACAGCAAAAATACCTAAGAATTAGAAGGTTGCTGTTTTATTTACCTAATTGGGATTATTCCCAATTTTTAAAAGAGGAGACAACCGTAACTGCCAGAACCACAGGAGAATTTCCCTGCTTAGCGTAACCCAGAAAGAGACTGGCCAAGAAAGTAAAATCCCTTATAGAAGAAGAGCAGAATGGCTTCCGGGCCAATCGAGGAACCTGATCTGTGCTATGCGACAAATAACAGAAAAAGTTATAGAGTATGGAAGAGAGGTACACGCCTATGGAGGGTACTCCGAATGAGAGGCGTAGAAGAGAACCTCATTAAGAGAATTCAAAGTTTCTGCAAAGTTTGCAGAAACTATGTAAGAACTGGAAATGCCACCTTAGGGAAATTCCTCACCAGTTTGGGGGTGAGGCAAGTCCCTACCTCTTTATCATCCTTATGGACAATATGATAAAGGAATGCAAAGTAACGATGCACCTTTTTAAGATGGAAAACTGGCAGTTAAACCTAGTAAAAGTGGCAGTGCTTGCTTATGCGGACGACTATTTGCTTGTCGTACGTCCGACTGGAGCGTTGCAAGCAAACTTAGACACCTGGGTGACAGAATCGCAAGGTAAAGGACTGCGGATCAACACCTCCAAAACTGAGACCATGATTATCAGCCGAGACCAGAACCAGCACAGGATATTTGTGACAGAAGTCGAGCTTAAGCAGGTCGATGTATTTAAGTACTTTAGAAACCCGACAAGGATCTAAATGCACAGTTAGCAGCAACCAGAAGGTTATATTTTGCCTTCAGTAACTCCTTCTTGGATAAGAAATTGACGATTTCTTATGGAAATGGAGTGCCGAAAAGAGCAAACTAGTAAAAGAGCAAACTTATAAAAAGTAAGAATCGAAAGCTTGCTGATCATCAAACAAGGACTGATTGCGAAGTGCTGTGTCCTTAACGATCGAGTCGGTCAGATTTGTTTAATGTCGCCACTGTAGCGTGTCTTCGGGTTCCATTGACAAGGTTAGTCGTACGGAGACAATCTTCATAGATGTTCACCTGCCGCCTAAGGAATTTGTTGATCCTAGTCTTGTTGTACCATCAACGGCTTCATGGGAGGAACTGCTCATCACTTTGTCCGAAGTGATGGAGATGCCGAGATCAGATAACTTTTTAATAAATTTCTCAAAGCATAGTCTTTCTAGTTCGGGGAAGTCCGGGTTACTTCCTTCCAAGGAGCCAACCTCTGCATCATATTCCAGTCCTCTTGGATATCATTTGCAGTTTGTTGTTGTGTTGTTGTTCCAGAGATTGTTTATAAGTCTTCTTCTCAATCGGAAGGCCTGTCTCAGGTTGTTTCGGGGGGTGACAAAAGTGAGAAAAGTGGTTGCGTAGGGAACAAAGAGGTTATTAAGCCCACGAGGTCTTCACGAGGGCTAAGGTGTTAAAACTGTCGTCAGCGAGGTCACTTTCACAACTGTCGTCGACCCAGGGGGAAGTTTTATATCGAGGAATAACCTTCAGGCTGTGCTCCCGGTCTCATCAGACTTCTTCCTTTCCATCACGGCGGATTACAATTCCAGCCCAAACTTCTCGTCCGAGAGTGGTCGTGTCTACGGACAAAGTGGATTGGAAAAGGTAATTGAAGACGGATCGTTCTTTCTTTAAGAAACTCCGTAGTAATGGAACTACTTCACCATTTTCACATAAAGTTCTTTCGATCAAACAGCTGGTGGTACACAAAAGGTCTTTTCGTGGTGCCGAAACCCTTCCTTCTGCTATGCTCAGGAAGAAACTTCCTGCTCCGGCGTGCTCCGTTTTGGATCGTCTCTTTTACCGGAAACATCTTTGTGAAAGACCTCTTTCATTTAGTGTGGAAAACCATGTCTTAAAGACAAATTTTGCTCCTTCTAGTGCCCTGTGGCAATTGTATCCATGTCCCCAGGTACGAGAATTGTGTAATAAATTAAGTCAATAACCCCTTAGTGTATGATTTGGTCAATCTAACTGATGATTACAAGTTGGGAAACTATGTAAGGAACCTTTAACCTATAAGAGGAAGTTGGCCTGCTAGATAGTTTCGTCGTTTTGAAAGGTTGGTTAGGCGACGGAGAGGGCGCTTTATTGAACACTTCCATTCTTGTCTGCTTTTAAATTATTTTAGTTTTGTCGTTTTTGGGAGGCGGCTGGTTGGGCGACGAAGCGGCCACTGCAACAAAAATTACCATCGAGTTTGCTATTTGTTCGGTTTTAGTTGATATCAGTTTTTTGTTTTTGGGAGACTGGTTAAGCGACGTAGCGGCCATTGCAACAAAAATTACCATCGAATTTGCTATTCGTTCGGTTTTAGTTGATATCAGTTCGTCGTTTTGGGAGGCTGATTGGGAGACGGAGCGGCAACTTCACTAAACATTTCCATCCTTGTTCGACATTTTTATTCCAGCTCAGCATTCAGCTGTTTAAGTCTTCGTCTTAGGCAACGGAGAGACCACTTGCAGCAGACCACCTACATCTAGTTCTACGCTGCTTTTTATTTTTATTTTTTTCAGGGCTTGGGCAATTTTTTTCTGTTGGCTTTCTCTCAATAAGAGACTTGGGTTAACCCTGTCTTGCTTTTGGTTTTTTGTTTGTTCCACAGATTCTAGATTGGTAAATTTCGTGGTTAAACTTTTACAGGTTATTTGTTGTTTAGATTTTGAAGCGATTGGGTTTGCTTGGTTTTCTTGGGCTGATTTGTTTAGAAAGTGGGTTGTTTAATTCGAGAGTTGTGTCTTGAAAAAAAACACGAGTTCATACTGAGTGAGAGTATGGAATGTGAGATGCAGCAAAGATAAGGAAGAAGAAATAATAGAGGAAATGGAGAGGAATGACATAGCGTATTTGGGCATAACAAAAACAAAAAAGAAGAGATATGGCATCCAAAAATTAAATAAAGATTACGTGATGTTCTGGTCAGGCGTAGAAAAAGAGGAAAATGCTAAAGAAGGTGTAAGACCAAACATAAAGGAAAGGTATGTGAAAATTAAAAGTAAAGATGAATTCATAAAGTAAAGAATTATAGTCACAAAGATAAAAATAAGAAAAGACAGTTGGACTATAATAGTAGTGCACTGAAAGAGAAAGCAACAGTAGATAGTGTAGACACAAATCTGATTATTATGGGAGACTTCAATGGAAGAATAGGACATGACATTGCTGGTGCAGAAAATGATGAGAAGAGAGGGAGAACTGATAAAAAGCAGTAATGGTGTGAAAAATTCTAGGAAGAATAATGGAACAAAAAATTAGAAAGCATGTTGTAAGATCAACAGAAGATACGCAATGTGGGTTCAGGCGAGAAAAAAGTACTTAAGACACAGTATTTATTCTCAGACAAGCAAGTGAAAAGGCCATATAAAAAGATAGAGAGATTTAAGTGTGTTTTATGGACATGTAAAAGGCCTTTGACAGAATCAGAAGAGAGGAAGTATGGAATGCTTTGGAAAAAAAAGCATAAGAAGGCAACAGATCGAAATCCTAAATGCAATGTACAAAAAAAGAATGAATCACGAGTTATGCAGTTTACATTTTGACAAAGAAATGTTTGAAGGGATGCAATGGCGAGAAATCGTTTGAAAAAGAACGCAATTCCAAGTGTGTAAAAAGTATTTTATAGATTCAGTTAGTGCAGGGCAAATTTCTAATATAAGACAAAATTCATATCTTTGGATTCTTATACGGAAGAAACTGAATCAAGGCCCTTACTTTCAAGTAAATAAAATCTTGGATCAGACGCAGTACAGCTAGGTATACGAATAACTATCCGGTTACTTTATGTGTAGTGACATGTGAATTAAACTCAGATGATGGAAGTTTCAGTGAGGTAAAACGAATAGAAGTTGAATGTGAAACAACTCCCAGAAGCACAAACCCCAGCTTCTTTAACTGCAAATTCACCAAGAAAGCGTGCAATGCGGTTGTGCATCCGAGCATTAAAAATAAACCAGTTATGACTGAATAGGACTTTGTAGAATTCTGCAAGGGTCGCTTTTCAGACACTTTAACAAAATTTTTAATATAACAGTTACAACTTGGTAATACCAACACGCAAGGTGCTCGGTATTCAAATGAATACAAGCAATTTGCTTTAACGGTATACTTTCTAGACGTATATACATTTCTAAGTAGAACTTTTAAACTACCTTCAAAAAGCACACTTTGTAGTATGACTCATAAATGGAAGATTAATTCAGGTTTACACCCACGTAAAGAGTTCCCGTTTAAATTATTTACTTAATTTATATGTTAGGGTGAGAATTCTCTTTTAGGAGGATTTTTAAATAGTTTGTATATTTCTTTCTTTTCGACGGGAAAGTGCACAGTGACGAACATTTATTACTGACATCAAAGGCGCCGACATCAAATAAAACATCTGGTTCACTCTCTATTATATGTGCTGACATTAAACGCACCACGTACCACTCTGTTTACTATTCAGAAAATATCCTAACGCAGGCCCCGGTCTAAAGATTCTCCTACGTCTCGAATGGCATGACGTAATTTGTAACTTCGAACTAATAATTAGTTGGTTAATTAGTCTTTGAGTGTTTAGAGTAGATTCCCAGTGTTTTTCCCAAGATTCTCATCGTTTTATCCTAAATATTCAGACATCTAATAACATTATGAAGATCCACATCTGGAAGTTCCTAAAATCGGTTTGCAAATCTAAGATCTTGTGAATTCTAAACGTTATATTATTTAGATGGAGAACCCAAGAAGAAAAAGTTCATACAAAGGAAGCGGAAGACAGCAGGTAATTAGAGAAAGGTTTGTGGGTTGCACCGCTGTGAAGCAATTATTGCAATCGTGTAAGTTTGATAACACTCTGTGAAGTCTGAAGTTTTCCAAAGTATCTATAAGTGAAAATTGCCTCCTTTTAGAATTTATTTCTCTATCTAAAAAGAAACCGCAGAAAAAAAAGTTCCACAGATCCGATTCAAGTTTTGGATTCTTTCAACTTTATCCAATCAAGAAAATGAAAAATCAATAAAATCTAACGGAAGTTACCTCTTTTGGAGTGCGGCAAGGTCCAAAAACCTGTCAACCAATAAACTTCTTTTTAGTTCCCCTGAAGTCAATGAAAGCTATTATAGTTGACGATCTGAGGATGTTCGAAATTAAAAATCAGATCATTCCCGTCGAACAACTCGGTTTTGCATTTTAGATCTTTGCTAAAGACATCAATTTGCTAAAGCAAGAACACCAAAACGATGATGTTACCAACCTTAGCTCACAGAAGGAAACGTAGTGACTTGATTCTACTCTGCCTAGTAATGCAAGATTACTTATCAATGGATCTTAAAAACCTTTTCGATTTAAACACCAATCCAAGATTAAGAGGCCCCTCATTTAAAATAAACCACCAACATTTTAAAACCACACCTACGCAGCAGATTTGGTCATGCCACTAGTAAATCTCTGGGACTCTTTCACTAAGCTATTATAAATTTCTTTTCTACTTCACGGATCATTCTAGAACGTCTTTGATGGTCTCATCGCAATAAAGAAGAGCGAGTCATAACTAGTTCACTCAGCACATACGGGCAGCAGAACCGACAAGTTCTGTTAATCTTCAAAAATCTATCATCATTCATAAACATTATTTTAAAAGATAGAAGTCAATTGCCACAGAAAAAAATTTGTCTAAATGGCAACACACCACTTTTAGAGTTCTCGCAATAAACTTCTTAGCAGTGGTCGTTGTAGGCTATACACCTCTTCTGAAAAAGTCATCAGTCCCCCCCGCTGGCTTCACCACGACTGAAGATCGCTAAAGTAATCACTGCGCCATTCCTATTACGATTTAACTTTCCGTACCAAAATAATAAAGACAACAGACCAAGTGGTCTCTGTGATTTAGATTAAAATAAATTCGGAAACTAAAACTCAACCCTAAAATCTTGATACACTTGGAAATCTAATGCTATCGTACTGCTAGTCTCAGTAAGCCAGACCTCTGAAGATTAAGTGTCTCGAATTATTCGGTTACTCGAACCATACTATAGACCTTTACTAATAAAACGATCAAGGCTTTCTTAAGGAGCTTTTCGAGAAACTAAAGAGTACGGTAGCTAAACGTGTAAACCATCGTGGAACTAAACTTTTTTCTAACGGGAATAAGTCGAATAAAATCATAGTTATGGTCACCGTGAAATATCAGTGGAGAAGCTATCAACTTGGACTGTGATTTAATGGAAGGACCAAGGATATGTATGAAGTCTACATCGGTCGTCGTGCAAAATACAACAATACAACTAGAAGTTCTGCCAATATGCGTCTTGCCAACTAGTAGCCTGTTCTGGTATAATTCTCAATTGACTTGGTAGTAGAATGAAACCCGATTGTTAGTCGCTTTAGGCAACTTAAGGTGAGGCGAGGCGAGGCAGGACTATTAGCTGCTATACGCTTGGTGGAGAGTGAGCCTGACAGTTAGCCACTTAGCTTGAAGGTGATTTAGTGCGAGGTGCAGCCCGACCGTTAGTCACTTTAAAATACTTGACGGAAGGTAAAGACTGACCGTTAGTTACCATAGACCTGAAGCCTGGTAGCAGACACTTAAGGTAGCGTGATGGAAGGTAAAGTTTGATCGTTAACCACTGGACGTGGCTTTATGGAGGGTATAACCTCAAGAACTTAAGAACTTCACAGCAGTGGCCGTTATAAACTATATGTCTGATTAGCCAAAAATGAGAATTTATAATTTGGATTGCTGAACTGTAACAACACTGAGGGAGAAGGAAGATTCATGATGTTTAGCTTAGTCGTACGGGGAGAAAATGTTGAGATGCAGCAAACTCGCTTTGTTGTCATCAAATCGGTCTCCAGCCCTCCGCTGACTTCACCACCTCTGCAAGCCACAAAGGCACTACGAGTGCAGCGCAAAGACTTTTGACTTCGCGTACCCAAAATTAAACAGCACAAGAAAACACTACTCTATGTCGTCGTTCTTGTGATTCAGATTAAAAATTTAACTCCAAACACTTGCAACGACAGTTTTGTACAGGCAACTCAAAAGGCTAAACCTTAAAAGCTTGTCACCTATCTATTAGTGTTATGTCTCATTAGATCAGTCCACCTTAGACTTCGAAAAATTAACTTTAACTATCCTAAACTATTCAGCTACAATAACTGACAGCGTACAGAACTTTATAGCAAAAGACGAGCACAAGCCAAAAGAGCTACTTACTGTTTGAACAAAATATGGCCAAGAAATGTTTAATTCTGTAAATGACAAGAAAAAGATCGTGATTTATTTAAAAAGATTGCTGATGCTATGAGTAAAATTTAAAGAAGAGAGAATTAATGGAATCCTTATGCAAAGTTCGAAGATAAACTGCTGATAGAGTTTAGAGAGGAAAACAAAGCATCAAGTGAAGGGACTGTAAACTACGCTAAAAACGAATCTCTATTAACGATAAATAGTAAACAAAAATATATTGATTTGAATTATTAAACTCAACTTGGAAATCGCTGAATGTAATACAAATGGAAAAAGGAAGGAAATTTACAATTTATTTATTCACGAAAACAAATGCTAACTCGCTCACCGGTCTCCAGTCTCTCGCTGGCTTCACCGCTGCTGCGGGGCGCAAAAACAACCACGAAGAATGTTCTACTTCTACTACGAGTGCAGCGTAAAGACTTTTGATTTCGCGTACCAAAACAAGCCAGTAGAACAAAGTACCCCCTATACATATGTCGCCATCCTTGTGGTTTGTATTTGTAACACAAAACTCGGAATTTTAAAGCAGGGTTCATGTGTGCAAGCGGAACTTGCTTCAAACGTTACGATCTGTCTTGCACAAAGTAATATCAACAAGTTTCGTATAAACGCCACAGGTCTCATACATACGTAAGAACTAGTTTACTCTGTCAACTTCAAGGCCTCTTCCTTATCCGAACTGAAGTTGACTCAGGTGTGAAGCCGCTGCGTATCCCAAAACCGTAGCTGTGCATTTTATTGTCAGACGAACAATTGCCTTGTGTAGCCCCAGCTTGGTTGAGACAGTATTTGCGCGGTTTGCACTGGTGGTAATGCGAGAAGCCCAGGTCAACTTAAAATCTGAAGCTTTCAAGGCCTTTTTCTTTATGATCTGAAGCTAAATTCAGCTGCGAAGGTCTTATTCCCCGTCTGTAATTGCGTACTTTATTGTAGGACGAACAAGCCCCAGCTTAACTAAGACATCAAGAGTGATCCCAACGACTTGATTTCCGCCACTCCGGAAATCGCTGTCGCGTCAGGGAGCGGTTTAGTTATTAGATCAGCTTCGATCCGCTAGGTTTGAAAGCACTCTTTGGGCATCTGCCGTCCACAGTTTCCGTTAATCAACAGGAAAATGCGGTTGTGGTACGCCATAGAGAGATCTCGTAAGTGGATGATGAAAATGTCTGAGAGAAGAGCGAACTTTATTAAGACACGTTTGCTGTTAGCGTCTTTGAAATTCGATCGTTTGGAGATGTTTGCAAAAAGCATTTTTGGGAAGAAATGCCAGACACGTCTAGGAAAATCTGGACGGTTGACTGTCGCTTGTTGAGAGCCCCCTTGATTGCTCCACGTTACGTAAAATCTCATGGACAGACAAAATGCTTGATTTAGAAGTCGTTTTCCGACTGAAGTTTTCTCTGCTATGCTGCAGACAGGCTTACTTCACTGAGCTATAGCATTGTTTGGAAAAACTGTTTTGACCATGATAGTACTTCTTCGACTCTCTAATAATGCTAGTTAAGCAAACAATTTCTATTGATATTGACCTTTGCCTTTCTCTATAAAAGTTCTAGTTGTTGTTGTTGCAAGATGTCTCTGACATCTGCTATTATCTTATCCTAATTGTTTATGAATATTTTGGCAGCAACATCAAAATTATTTAACGAAACCAAAATTGAAACTATTTCTTGCTGGTGCTGAAGTTCTAGTGCAACTTTTGCTCAGATCTCCAGGATTTGTCCTTTTATTCAGATAATCTTGGTTAAAGTCGTCGAGTTTATTTCAATCGATGTAACAGTACTTTCTTGCGTGCTGATTTTCTCTCCATCAGTATAGATCTTAATGATCTGCATCGTCCTTCATTAACCTCTTTCACAGAGCTAAAAACGACTGTGCCCTTCAAAAGGTCACCATTTGAATTATTTAAATGACTAAACTATTTTCCAAGCTGTATTTACTGGAGAGAAAAGAACTGTAAAAAATTAAATAGAAATCTTGCAACATAACTTCTTAAAAATATGATGAAAACAGAAACGTAGCTTCTAAAGTTTCAAATATTTGTAGAAACAACAAAAACTTAATTACCCAACTGTTTAAAGTTGGTTGTAGTTTTTTTCCGTTTAAATTAATATAAGCGAGAACTTCTTACCAAAATAAATGAAAAAATTCAGAAAATCGCAGAATCCACTTGTTAGATAGAGTAGCTCGAATTCCAACACAAAAACTGTTTTTCTAGTAAAGCCGGGTATAACAGCTTTTAAAGTACTTCGGAATTTCAATATAAAGTTATTGTTTACAAAAATAACCTTCTTCTTGGTAAAAACTCTTGGGAATTTTGGCGAGTAGAAAAATGTAAGGTTGCGTGTCTATTTGATATGACCCAAAACTAACGGTTATTACAATTAGGTACCTTTTTTCCCTATTTATTGCTTTGTACTAGTATAAACCTGAATTTATTAAATTTCCTGTACAATGTGTATCCTTGTAGATCCATTTTCTTAATTGTTGGTCGTAATTAAAAATTTCAAAAAACAAACTAATTTTTAAAAGTGCTAATCATTTACATTTATTATCAATCTATAATTATCTAATGAAGAATAATACGCTCATAATTAAATTATCTGTATAGGAGACTTTTTTACCGCCCAGGGAAAGCTATAGATCAAACTAAAACGATCCCTGGTTACTAAATTTTCTCCAACTTTTCTAATATATCAAAGTCAAATTATGTTTATAAAGTTCTTAAAATGCGTTATAAATTATCACCGATTTTCCACTTTCCCTTCCCGTGTGTAAATCTTATTATTAAAACATGATTTTCATGCTGGCTTGAAAAAGACTGTTTAGTGTTTGTAGAACAAAAACAATTAATTAATTTATTAGTTTGATGAGAAATATCATGAAGTTTTAAATGTCTTAAAGAGGAGATATTTTGGCAAGGGCATCATCAGTAATTTCGTTGATGGCTCTCTGATCGATACGCTATCATTTAACGTTAATGATACGCAGAAAGCTTTTCAATGTTATTTGTAAAACACAAAAAATAAATTCTCGTTTCACTTGAATTTTTTAGTGAAACTTGTAGAAAATTCGCTAACAACGTAATTAAATCGTGTGACAACGTAGGCTAATTGCATTTTATATCAATCTACAGCAAATTCGGTTTGTTTTTGTTATTTATGGCACGCCCGGTCAAAACCTATTCGTTTGATTAACTTCCTACGAACGCGTAACATTGCCAATTTTGCTGTCTTTTCACATCGGTATATTTTTTAATTTCAAATAAAAAATGTTACTGGGATACTTTCGATGGGCATTTATTTTGATATATTTCTGCTGATTTTGTAACATTTATGTGGTTAATAAAAAACGTTTTTTATACAGTACCGTTATAGCTTTATTTACTTTAAAAGGCAAGTTTATGTAGTGTTTAACATCGTATAGTAGATTAACATGTTAATATTTACCTGCAACAAACTTTTATTGCTCATCTTTTTTTATTATACAACAAGCTGTTATGAATGGTATTTTTATATAATTTATAAGAGAGATCGCCTATTTGTTTATAAATTTCCAACGTACATTTTTTTTTTAATTTATAAACTACCTTAACAGGCGTTAACTCAGTTGTTTAAAACGAAAACTAGCTACAAAGAAATCAAGTTTGATCCCCAGCGGGCCTATATGTACGTATGTCAGTATTGTCTAGTTTCTCGTGACTTTCTTGTCCGTTGGAAAGAACCTCACAATACTGAAAGCACTTTGATATGAAATGAAAACCGAGATCACTTTAACTTTTTATATTTTGGTATTAAAATTGTGATTAATAAAACAGTTTTAGTAGAATCTTGCTGTGTTAAACAAGACAGTCAGGCTTAAAAAACAAAATTTTTACTCACAGTAAATTTTTTTTGAAAACTAAATATTGCTATGGTTTGCACTTCTCGCCAATTAGCACCAACGGTTTTTGCTTATTTGGGCTTTATATACGTAGTAGATCGAATCGCTGTAGTCAACAAGTCCCTTTCGTTACAAAATTCATTAAATTCCGCGCCTCGTTCTCTAGACCCTTACTGTTCCACCTAGATGTCACCACAATTTTTAAAGCAATTGGTAGAAACTGCCCCTTACTGTACTTCCCGTTTCTAACGCTTGGTCATTACTTATTTCTGTGCCTGGTGTTATTGTTGTTAACCCTCCCAATTTCTTTACCGTCTCATCTACCGACTCCAGATTTTTTAATACAATCTCCCGATATACTACCGATTTTTTATAAATACTAAAAGAAACTAAAAATTTGATTGATTTTTCCATTATAAGAGTGTTTGACAATTGGCGGAACAGCTTAACGTAAAAAGATTCCCCGACTAAAACTGAGAAGAAAAGTTCTGTACATAAATGTTCGTGGATGTCTCTTATTTCCTTTCCAATCGATTTTGATACATGATGGCGCACCAGCTCGTTATTTCTATAACGTCAGGGAATGGTTGATCCCAGATTCTTCACAGCGTTAGATAGGTTGTAATGGCTCAATATCGTGGCCACAGCGAATCCTTTGAATTTTTTTTAAAGAAAAACGTTTACCAAACACCTCCAGACAATCTACAAGGCCTGCAAGCACAATAATGAACAGTATACAATTAATTAATTCACAAATGCTTAGAGGTGTCCACAAGCAAGCGACCGCCCGCTTGGAAGCTAACTAAGGACAATTCAAACATTTGTCTGGTCTTGTCAGGCATGTCGAGCTGTTGGGGCTTGTGGGGCCTCTCGGGTTATATGGACCTGTCGCGTTGTTTGGGCCTGTAGGGCTTCTTAGATTTTTCGGCCCTTTGGGCTTCTCCGATCTGTCGTACCATTCAGATCTTTCGGACCTTTTAGACTTCTGGGCCTTTGGGCCATCAGCCTGTTGAGCCTTTTGCATTTCTCGGCCCTTCAAGTTTATTGGGCTGTTAGGATCTCTTAGGTCTGTCAGGCTGTAAGGGTCTCTTAGGTCGTTCGGGTCTTTTGAAGGACAAGTTGAATAGATGTACGGTCAATCAGGGCGTTCGGTCTTGTCCGACTTGTCGTGATGTTAGGGCCTATGGGACTTCTCGGGCCGTTCGAACCTTTTAGGTTATTTGGCTCTATTCGGCTTCTTGAGTCTCTTGGTCATTCGGGCTTCTCCGATCTGTCTGGCTTTTTAAGCTTCTTTGGTCTATGGGGCCGTTTGGATCTTTCGAATCTGTTGGCCCTGTCGAACCGTTTAGGTCTCTCGACCGTCAGCTTGTTGGGCCTTTTGAATATCTTGATCATTCGAGCGGGCCATAAGAATCTCTCTGGCCTGTTAGGCTCTTCGGTCCTATTGAGCTTCTTGGATTTTTCGGCCGTTCTCCGATCTATCGTACCATTTGGACCTCTCGGGCCTTTTGGACTTTTTGGGTCTCTGAGGTTGCGTCTGTAGGACCTCTCGGGTCTGTCAGGCTATACAGGTTTGTCAGGTCTGTGGGGCCTCTTAAACTTCTCGTCCCTTCGGGCTTCTTTGTCAGGCCTGTCGGGTCGATCAAGAAGTTACTAGGTTTATTATGGGCCGCATCAAGTTTGTCGCCAGTCAGATCGGATCTGGAAATTTCGGCCTGTGCAGAGCCCTACTGTAAGTTACTAGAGATTTTAAGATTCTTCTGCGTCTCGAATGGCATGACGAAATTTGTAATCTAGAACTAATAATCTGTTGACTATTTAGTGTTTACGAGGATTTAAAGTCAATTTCAAGCGCTTTATAAAGAATTTCCAATGTTTTTTCTCAGAATATTCAGACATTTGATAACATTACGATCTGTAAGTCCCTAATTTTGATTTGCAACTTAACAATCTTTCAGATCCTAAAGTAATTTTTCTACAATCAGCGTAGCTCTACGGATTATCTAAAGATTTTTCTGCGTTTCGAATGCCACGACGAAATTTGTAATTTAGAACTAATAATCTGTTGGTTATTTAGTGTTTACGAGTGTTTAAAGTCAGTTTCCAGCGTTTCATGCAAAATTCCCAATGTTTTTCTTAAAATATTCAGACATTTAATAACATTAAGATCTGTAAGTCCCTAATCTCGACTTGGAACTTAACAATCTTTCAGACTCGAAACTAATTTTTCTACAATCACTGTAGCTTCAAAGATTATCTGAAAATTCTTCTGCGTCCCAAATGGCATAACAAAATTTGTAATTTCAAACTAATAATCTGTTGGTTATTTAGTGTCTAGAAGTATTTAGAGTAGATTTCCTAAGTTTTTTTTTGCAGAACTTTTAGCGTTTACCCCAGAATATTCCGACATTTAATGACATTATGGTCTGTAAGTTAAAAGCCTGTATGGACTGGGCCTTTAAGCCGCCCGAGACGAAGCTCGAATTCGGGTTCAGCTGGGCCTCAGTTTAAACATTTATCAGGCCGTTCCCGTACCTGTCGGACCTTTCGGGCCTGTCGAGCCATTCGAGCCTGTTGAGCTTTTTGTACTTCTCGGCGCTTCGAGTATGTTAGGCCATTTGGATCTTTCGGGCATGTCAGCTCTGTCGGGCTATAAGGGTTTATCGAGCCCTTTGAACCTTTTGGACTGTTTGGACCGGCGGGCCTGTTGGGCGTTTTTGACTTTACGGCCCTTTGGGCTTATTGAATCTGTTGGGCTGTATCGGCTTGTTGAATTTTTTTTACTTCTGGACCCTTCGGGTCTATCAGGCTGTTTAGATCTCTTGGGTATGTCAGACCTCTCGGATCTGACGGGCCTTTTTGACCGTTTGGGCCGTTGGGCCTGTTGGACGTTTTGAACTTTTCGGTTCTTTGGGCTTCTTGAGTCTGGCGGGCTGTTTGGTCCAAGTTTAGGACGGGACTTAGTTTAAAAAGAAGAAAGAATCTAAAAACTCGCTGACAGATTCTACGATTGTTTAGAAGATAAGAAAATTGAGATGACCCTCAAGATGAAAGTGCAGGGATGGGATGCTGTCTCGAAAACCCCTATCAACAACCTGTGTCTCATTATCTTAAAAAAGAACTAGAAAAAACTTAACTGGTATTGACAAAAAGGAATTTGGAACAATACATAATTCAAACAATAGAACAATTAAAAATGTTATGGTAATGTTTCTTATGGTACTACGAAACAATTGGTGAGAGAGTCTGATAGGCAGCGCACAGCTAAAGTGAGTAATGCCATTTTGTATTTTTGTAAGATCTCTAAAAGCTAATGTATTTTCCAATAAATCTTCTTGTAATAGCTTTAAGAATTTAAACAATAAATTAAATAATTAACAAAAATGCATTTTCTTTTTAAAATTACGAATCGAATACATTTGGGGCTTTAAATGATATTGGAAAAGCTCATGCATAGTTATTAAACTCCATTTCAACTTTTCGATAAAAAACATGCGAAATCTCTATTATAGAGGTCCACGTTACTATTTTTAGGTTAACTTTTTTCTCTTTTCCATACACGATATAATACCCAACACGATAAAGTTTTTCCAATAATGTGCTTGAAAAGAAAGGAAACGAATGATTAGCATCACTTTATTGAAATATATTGACGCAAATTCGAGATTAATAATTCGAAAAATGTATTGGGATCCTATAATAAGTTTATACAGAATAATCGCTTACTAAAACAATCTAAATCTAACACATTCCAATCTAACCTAAATTGTAGTGTAATTTAGTACTAATTGTCAGCGGTCCAACCTAACTGAATTTCAAATCCTGCATTAAGCAGTTTACTTGATAGATATCAATTTCCCGTTTGTGGTAACAGTAAAGTGGTGATAAATATTCATATAGACTAACTTTATCACTTAATGTTCTTAATAAGTTCTTTTTTTTTTATTTTATTTTTAATACATGATGAATAATCACTTTATAATAGTTGTGCAATTAGATTTTCATTTTACTGCTGTAGCCTGCTTTAGTGGGAAAATGTACTTTTTATTATTATTAAATTGAATACATTAAGCTAAATTGTCGTGCTATTACGCAAAGTTAAATTACATTATGAATAAATTGCTTTTATTGCTTTACCAATAAATTGCTTTTTTACGATAAAGCGTTAGAAATCAAGCGAGGATGTTTCACACTAAAATGCTTCGAATATAAAGAATTGATTTTTTCTAGCAAAAATTGCATTTCTTATTGTGTAACTGAAATTCTCTTGGCATCCCTTACTACAACAAAGTGTGTTTTAACTTGTCACGAATAACCGAATTAATATTAAATTACTAAATATTGAAATTAACAATAATTTCTAAAATTCTTCTTTATGATATTTATTTCGTATCAATTAATAATAATTACAGCATTTTGTAAGATAGAAATATCCACAAATCTTCTAATTGAGCCTTTAAATCGCTTGAAATGACTTTTTTCTCTTGTCAAAAATCTCTCTTTAATATTCGAATCTAAAATTCGAGACAAATATTGAAATTATTCAGTCTAGAGAATGCGTAATCTGGGGGTAACCCATTTTAGAATGGCCAAACCCGACAGAACTTGTAAAAGGTCAGACAAGGGTTGCAAGGTCATAAAAAAAGGGGCGAAAAATTAAAGTTAAATTGTCAATCACTAGACAAAGCAATCTTGCATATTAAATAATTTCAAGCCATGTTTTATAGTAAAGTACATTCTTTTTTAATTTGGGTTTGTAATTAACAAAAGTTCGTAATGTTGTTTTGCATACATACTAGAAGACGCTCTTTATATGCGGCCCATTCTCTTTCTCTACATTTCAACTTTATTAATACCGAGGACTTTTGAAGAGATTACATGAAAAGTTTGACATTAATAAAAAAGTTCTTTACTTTCATATAAAAGTTGAAGGAAATTTAAAATCTTACTAAGCTTACCATTAATATTGTCGAACCATCTTTCCCCATTAATTTTATGCTCAAGATCTTTTTGATAAAGTGACAAAAAACATGACGAAATTTGTCTCATTGAAAGCGTAATTTCTAAATTAAATAATCCTCGAACTTTCATTATAATGGATATAAAGAATTATTTCCACTGCTTTAATTTAATTAAAAGTCAAAATATTATTACTAGAATAGCAGGATACTAAAACTGTGAATAATAAGATGCTATCATAAATAACATTAGGCAAACTAACTATTATGCAATTTAAAACAAATTCTGATTAACAATAAATCAATAGAAATATCTTTAAAAAATTGAAAAGTTATGGAAACTTGAATTATCTTAATTATTGGATAAAATCGAATTAGTTAGGTTAAGTTAGCTTTTATAGTAATAGGCTAGTTTAAATTTCTGCTACGATATTTATAAATAGAAAACTGAGAATTGGATAGACAAGATGCAACATAGATGAAATTATAATCCTGCCGCGATGCTAAACTGCCAAAAACATGGATTCACCTTCAGAGAGTGCAGCAAACCAAAAAGACTACTAATGGATAAATGTATGAAGTGCAAAAGCTCATGTACGTAGCAGAGGATTGAACAAACCATAAACTTGAGGAGTCTTACAGAAAAAAAAGCAAAATAGTTATAAACGGAGACTTTAACGCTAAATAAATAAGAGGATCCAAAGTAAAAACCCGAAAAAAGGATGAAATGGTAGATAAACGTAACAAGCAACTAAAAAAATATAAGTTTTAAATTCATGACAGCTAAAAAATCAATAAAATGTAGGAATATGGGTGATGAAAACAACATAAACAATTTCTAACTACAACAAATACCATTAGACAAGGGGCAAGCTACACGAACAAAAAGTGAACCTCGATATCAGTAAATACGTGCAATGAACCATTCCCAAAAAAAGTCATAATCGTGGGGAAAAAAGACAGAATCGCCAAAATACAAATACAAATGAAAAAGACAGAATTTAAATATAGAGAATAAAAGAAGACTGCCAAATGAAAACGCAAAATCGCAAGCCAAATTTGATATGAGCAATAAGCAAATTTAAGAGGAATCATGGAAAGAAATATAGAGACACGTATTGCTACCAAAAAAGAACGAACGCAACAACAAAAGCAAAGCTTGACGAAGAGTTGAAGCTTGAGAAAATAAGATTATTGTTCTGTCTGGAATACACTCATCCTATGAGAAGAAAACAATCCTTCATGATCCTTCCTTGATACTGGGAGCCTCAAAACTAAAACCAAAAACAGGCTACAGACCCGGACTACATACCGGACAAAATAGTGGAAGCGATGGCAATATTGTTCGAGGGTATTAAATAATCTTACAAGAAGAATCTTCTTGTAGCATGAAAAAAAGGCTCGCCTCTGGCAAAAATGAATGAACTTTCAAGCCATAAAATTATTGAACAATAAGCTAAGCGAAGGAGACTTCAGGATCAGACAAAATCTAGAAAAGGCAGAAGAATCATCGATGCAATAAAACCACTGAAGAAATCAACACAGGAGCTATAAAAACAGGAACACGTGCCTTGTAGTAACATAGATATAAAGAACGCTTTTAATACTACTTTGTGGAGGAAAATTATAGAGGAATTGGTGAAAAGACTACTACCAACATAAGTAGTTCAACTAGGCCGAAACTGGAACAAAATCCCATGTATTTTCTTATGGAGCCAAAAACCTATATCACTTCGAGTCTAAACAGGTCATTCAGCTGATAAGAGATAAGAGTCACCGATAAGAACTCAAAACAGGATGTCGAGCTGATGAGAGTTACTGATAAGAGTGAGAACGGATGTTTGCGGTTATTGATAAGACTTTGTAACGGTCAAAATAAAGATGGTGCCTAACGGTCTTTTGTGGTTTAACGATCTGGGGTTTCTTTGTCAAAATAAAAAGGCAGCAGCTACCGGGCAGAGCATCAGTTCATCTCATTGTGCTAATTTTTCTTATCAAAGGTAAGTGAATTATCGTATTTAAAGTTTTTCAATACTAATGTTTTCTTAAGTCTCTTAAAATGATTGCCATTGCTGAAACTTGAACCTAGATCGAGCATTTATTTTATTGTTGGAAATTCTGAGTTTTGAGACCTGGATTAAACAGGCTAACAACAATATTCGCCTGATCAATGCAGCTTTAAAGAAGAGAGATCAAAATGTAGGTGCCGAAAGGCACCATGAGTCGACTATCGGCCTTATGAAAGGTAAGCTTTTTTTATTGCTAATAATCTACCTTAATAACTGATGCTTATGATTTTATTGCAGCGCCCCGGGTTATGATGAAGGCCAAGCGCCAGCAGGGAGCGGTACATTAACTTCAAAACAAATTAAAAGTCAAAGAGTTAGATGGGAGAAAGTGAATTCTGCTTTACAAGAGAGGATTAGAACAGGAGCGATTGTTAATCTAAAACTTGCTCACGTTCCTGAAAGACGTCTATCCTATGTTTTCTGTCTCTTATCAACCCTGTAAATCCGTTAAACTATAAAACAATTAAACCCCAAAAGATTGGAAGCAAAAGCCTACTTGCCTACTTTCCATAGTATTTCCTGTTTGCCCTTTCATTGCATACATTACTGCCACAGACTTCTTATTTAAAAGGGTTTAGAGGTCGATATAGTAGTGGGAGGTGGACCCAAGATTCTCCTAGTGGTGAGAGGTGGATTCAAAACTCCCATAATAGTAGAGGGAGTAGATCTAGAACTCTTCTATTAGTTTGGGGTCACTTTGAAAAAAGTGGTGAAGGGGGAGAGTAAATCTAGAACCCCCATTTCTTCCCTACCCCTGATAAATCTTTTTATGCCTCGCTATATCTATCTTAGACATGCTCTTGCTACAGATATCACATATTGTTCGTTCCATATTGGGTTGCTTATTTTCTCTTCCACACTCTTCCACTTTCCATTCTTTCTCACGAACGTGTATCTTGTACTCATGAACAGGATTTGCCTATGCTTATATAGCATGACCAGCGGTCACGTGATTTCCTTATCCTATTATAAACGCTTCTCTAAGTTCTTTGATGGTAGAAACAATCTTGTTGTTCTGGCTCTCTTAGAAGAATACAACAGTTCACGTATTCTACCGGTTTGCTGGTGACTTCTTTAAGGCCTAAGCCGCTCGTAGATTTCAATTTAAGTCGTTTAAGTAAGGGCTGGATCATGTGTACCCATTTAAAGCTTTTATTTCCATTAGATTGCCCCAACGGATCATAATTTCACCTATAAGCGCTAGGTCTGAGCAAGATCTTCAAGTATTTAGGTATCGCCTTCCTTAATATAAACATTGGGCGATTCTAAGATCATGAGTTTGTACAGTACTGGCGTGGCTTTGAATTTAACTCCTTTGATCATCACATCCGGATCTACGATATCCACAGTAGCGTTGCCCATATTCCATTTGTCGGTGCTCACGCCATAGTGCACTCTATAAGTGTGATCGATGCTGTTTGTAGTATCACGTATCATAAGTTTGACATACTTTCTGGGCAAAGGATGGTACTAGAAACTTTTGCTTGCTTCTTCCACTTTTTCTTCTTCGTGAGGACTATTATAAACGATAACGGGCGCTTCTAGGAACTGAGAAGTTATAAGCGTAGAAAAACGAGTGGAAGCAGGGCAGTAAGGCTTAGAAATAAAGAGTCGAAGAGTAAGGTCTGGTGATTCTACTTCGGACTTCGGTTTTTGGTTCGATCTTTCTTCGATTAGCAATCTGTTTTAGCGAATTCACTATGACAGTTTTCAAAGCAACCGGCCTGAATGACAAAGATCTTTGAATCATCAATAATATATAGTATTATCAATCAGCAGCTATCAAAGTGAGAGACCAGTTGACAGAAACATTATCAATAAAGAGGTATGATCATAAAAGAAGCTTTGGAGGGTATTGATGAAGGTATCCTGATAAAGGTGAAAGTCTAAACAATATCAGATATGCGGACAACACAATCTTATTAACAGATACCATACAAGATCTACAGACACTGGTATCACGGCTAGCGGAAATAATTTATACCTTCAATCTCGATCTTAACATCAAAAAAACTGAATACATGGTGATCAGTAAGCAACATATTCCACTTGGTACACTACAAGTAAATAAGCAACAAAAACGTAAGTGTACAGCTATAATGATCATACATGACTAATGAGACCACCCAGTAGAGATAAGGCAAAGAATCGAGAAAGCCAGGGCAGCCTTTATTAAAATGAAGAATATCTACCATTAAAAACTATAATCCGCCCACTACGTATTTACAGGTCTTCTCTACAGAGTTGAATCCTGGACACTAACTGAAGCATCTATGAAGTAACTTGAAGCTTTTAAGATGTGATGCTATAGGCACATACTGAGAACCTCCTGGGTGAACTGAATCACAAACTATGAAATTCTACGTAAGATCGATAAACAATGTAAAATTATTGCCAAAAAGTCCCAAGAGATCCAAATGAGACCCGAAAAGCAAAAAAGACTCAAACGGTCCGATAGATCTGAGAGAACCCGAAGGGCCAAGAAGTCCAAAAAACTCAACGGCCTGCGAGACTCGAACGGTCCGATAGATCTGAGAGATCCGAAGGGCCAAGAAGTACAAAAAGCTCGACGGCCTGCGAGACCCAAACGACCCGATAGATCTGAGAAAGTGGAAAGACCGAAAAGTTCTAAAGGCCCGACGGCCCGAACCGTTCGACAGCCCCGAGAAGTCCAAAAATCCCAACAAGCACGAAAGGCCCTGTATGGCCCAACAAACCCGTATGGCTCCACAGGCTTGAGATGTCTGACGGGCTCCAACAGCTCAACAGACCCGACAAAATCGGACATAGGCCCGTAAAGCTTTTAAAGTCTTTAAACTGAGCCGAACCCGAGCTTGGATCTAGGCCGCGTGAAGGCCCGACTAAAAAACGCGGCTTGCAAAGGCCTCTACTACGTGCATTGTTGAGCATATCGGCATGGCGCGACGTAATGACACTTAGCAAGTAACCTAGAATGAAGTTTTGTAGTTTTAGCTTTAAGTTAATTCTATAAAATTGTACTTATAGTTACAAGTGGCTACAGTGTCTGCACTTGTATATACTATATTCGTCTGTTATACATTATACCTGGGCCCCAAAAAGAAAATGGCGTTGTGATGTTCGAAGCCTTTCATTTTCAAAAACCACAGGAAAAACCTTAAAACGTGTGATTCCTTACAGCTCTAACAAGGCTAAAAATAAAAGATGCGGAATAATCTCCTGATTAGAAAATCTGTGGTACTTGTAGACAAAGATTTCTAACATTTTAAAAAACCAAACAAAGGTGAATCTGGTCTCTCTGTCGAAAATAATAATTGCGTTTATGAATTTAGTGTTTCAGCAGCTAGGTAGGTACGTAACTGACTAATTGCTTGATAGATAAATCGAACAAAAGCTAGGAAAGTAGAAATTCCACTTTTTCTTTCGGTAACGTAGCGGAAGAAAGCATGCATCCGTATCAGAAACTGCAAAGAATACCAAGTGTACTCAATCATATGACATATACAAAGTGTTCATAAATGTTTCTGGGTCCAGCCGGTTGTGAAATCATGCTTGCAGCCGCATTTGCCGCCTTTTGAAAAACATGATATGTATTAGAATGTTTGTCACGTTACACGCATTACATCGTTGTCATGATGGTTGCCTAATCTAAAGGAAAATAATTAAAAAATACTTTTAAAAATTTTTTAACATATTATTTATTTATTCAAAAATTAATAAAGCTTAAATAAATAAATAATAGTAATAAATAAAATCATGAAAGTCAATTTTTTCCAAAAATTGTACGATTTGAGGTGCAATGACTCATAGAAGAAATTATTTTAAAAACAAATTTAATTCTATCATACATTTGTATAAATATAGATTGCGTTTAAAAAAGTAGAGATTAAATTTATTGGCATATTATATTCAAATTACCAGCCTACACATAACATAAAACAAAAAGGTTAATTAAAATAAATCAAATTGAAATACAATAAAATTCTCCAAAGTGACTTTAAGTTACATAATACATAAATCGAATTAGGTACTAATTAAGCGCACAAACCAAAATCTAATTTTGAGTTTCTATACTATATTTCTCTATATTATAGATTCTAATGGCGTTTTTGCACAAATGGACGTGCTATGCCGGTGTAAAAATGAAGAACTAAAGCTTCATCAGTTAAATACAGATATTGTAATTCAGCCATATATCTTCCACTGGGTATACCAGGGGGAAACTTTGCCTTCTCTACCGTCCAATTACAAATATGGTAAGTCTTTCCCTGTGACAAAAATTAAAATTATTTTAATACAAAGTTTGTTAAACTAACACAACCTTTTCAACATCGCATTTAGTGAAATTTTCACATCTTGAGAAACTTTTAAAACCAAACATATTATATTCCGTTATTGCGTCGCAAAAATTGAACTCAAAACGTAGAGGAAACAATCGATACTCGTTACTAGCATGCTTGTAATCCTGAATGATTATCTAAGCAAACATATTATAAATTAATTATTTATCAATCGATTTAAAAACATTCTTACTACCTCGAACTTCTCCAGATCTTCTATTAAGGGAATAAATGTCACATTGATAGCGGTACAAGTACAGTACTTGAAAGTCCGAATTTTGAATGAAGCGAAAAATTTTGTATTGTATTGAACCAGTTCAACTCTTTCGAAATCGACATCGTAATCATTTTGAAAGAACTAGAAACACAATGCATAACTAACAGATAAAAAAATCGCTATAGTGTAGAATGCTTACGTTAAAATTGAACGATTCATTTTTATGCGTTTGCTTTTGAAGTTTACTTTGTTGAAAAATAAGAAAACAAAGAAACAATAAATGCTTTTTTAGCATTTTAAAAATCAATTCGCTGGCTTTGCACAGAAACTAGCAATAAATTCGAGACTTCAAGGCAACCACTATAGGACCTTGTTCACGTCATTTCCTTTGATTTGGTTCATTTGGAGGTACCAAAATAAGATAAACATTCATTTTAATGATACCATATATGATTTCTAGAAGCTAAACACAAATGATAGTTTGACACGAACATGAATAGTTGGTGTTGTTATGAAAACAAACTCGGTAAAAGAGAACTAATGTTAATCTTTTTTCAACTGTTACGTTCATGTTGAATTAATTGGAAATATTATTAGTAATAATTTTATTTACCAAGAGGTTTTCTCATGTAAAGCCCAATTTCACAACTTCGGTCTACATCTTTATGGACATTCCAAATGAGTCAAAATATATTAAACAACCAACACACAAATTAAATTTTTTTTGATCTGTTATAGATAATAAAGACAGCAATTTATTCACTCAAAAGCTGTGGGGATTAAAGCGATCCACACAACTATTTTTAGAACAGAAAATCATCGATTATATTTTAAATTCGCTTTACAATCTACAGTTAATTCTACCCATCTGAATTCTCGTGCAAGGCAAGATATATTTTTTGTCACTATTGTATTGTTTCTTGCAGTTTAACATTCATCATTCAGTTGACAAATTTCAGAGCGAATGGTTGTGCTCTATTGTTAGTTTGTTTCGTGTAAAATCTTGGCAAATTCCCTTGAAGAATCTGAGGTAAAATTGAAACTTTTCAACAATTTTCTACTTGGTATTAAGAATATTGAAATCTCTCTATATAGAGAAACTTCTGTTTAATTTGCCTGGTATTTGTTCTGAATTATTCTATAAAAAAGGTAAGATACTCGTTTTGAATTAATATCGTCTTAAATTAACGTCGATTCTTTTACCAAACTATTAGCGACGTCCTGAGAGATACAAAACTTTAGAGGAATTTTGTTGGAATTAGTGACTTACTTGACTTAAATCTCTTAAATCCCATTCGCCTAGCTTCCCTCAGATGGGCCACCTCCAGATAATTCGTGGTCGATCCTGTGCTTTCCTACCCTTAGGACAGCCGAGAGCTTGCCGCGAAATTCTCCCTGGCTGTTGTCTCAGCGCGTGACCGATCCATTTTCACTTCCTTGCCAAAATTTGCTTATTCATTAGTATCTGATGTGTTCTATGCCAGAGCACAGCATTAGTAATAGTGTCTGGCCACCATATTTTTATTATATTTCTAAGGCAACGGTTCATGAAAACTTGTAATTTATTTTCTATGTCTCGGTTTACTTTCCACGTCTCGCAATCACATAGGGGGACGGACTTGATGTTACTGTCAAAGATTCAAAGCTTTGCTTTTAAGTGAAGTTGTCGCGACCTCCATATGGGTCGAGATTGTGCGAAAGCTTCCCTGGCCTTACTAACCCTGCTCTCGACGCCTCTGCTTGCTTCTCCATCCTTTGCCACCATACTACCAAAATAGCAAAATTCCTCAACTTACTCAATAACCTGTCCGAGTGCCGAATGATTCAAATTATTGACTCGAATTTCTTTAGTTTTTGCGACATTTATGCCCATACCTGTGTTTGCTGCTTCCGCTTTTATCCATCAATTTTGTTTCCATATCACGAAAACTCGATGCTAGTAGGCACAGATCATCAGCGAAATCAAGATCTTTTAAGCGCTTATTCACTTCCCATTGTAGTCCTCTGTTTCGGTTAGTGGATCTTCTCATCATTCTATCTAAAGCCATGATAAAAAGGATAGTAGAGAGCAGACATCCTTGTCTTACCCTAGATTTTATGGTTATAGGTTCTGAGAGCTTCTCTTTATGTTCCACTTGGCAAGTATAATCTTTGTACATAGCTTGAATGATCTTTAATTATTTTCAGAGGAATTCCAAATTGTTCCACTGACAGTTCATTAACGTAATTGGTCTCATCTTAGTGTTAAGTTGAGCTACTATAATCCTCTCTGAGATAGGCTTCCATTCCTTTAAACTTTTTCTTGCTTTCTTTGTATAAGTAGAATTCCAACTGTCTCCGAGTGATTTCTATCCGTCCTACCCGAATATAGCAGCATCATATCTTGGGGTCTAGTTTTTTCAAAACCAGTGAATCTGATCTCACAGAAAGCTAAGATTTCCAGTTCAAAACTTTTCATTTCTCTTGTTACCTCTGTTAGCCTTCCTGTTTCCAACGTTGTTCGTACATTCCACAGTCCAAGTTTAGTCCATTGTCTCATGCCAAAAGCCGTTTCCAAAAGATCAGTCTGGTTTTTGTTAATTCTGGTTTTTGTAATTTGTTGAACTTCAGGTGTACCAGTTATTGGCCGATTAAGACCAAATCAGACTGGTCCTGGTTTTCTGTAGAGGTATCCTTCCCTTAGCTACCTGGAATTAGTAAAATCGCAAAACCTTTGAGGACTTTAAGGTTGGAAATTCTTCGATTTTGTAATATGGAAACTTTTCATTGGTGTTGTTTCCCAGGATAAATTGGCACTTGTGCACTGAGGCCTTTTTAAGGCGATTACTTTTGTTTGATCTCAATTTTGTCTTTAGTATGAAATCTATAAAGATGAGATTTCTGCGCGTATTACCATTTAGAGACACAAAAGCTCAGCTCAGATTCGAAATTAGCTTAACCACTTCAGTAAGAATACCAAAATTCAACCTTTTAACATTAGTGGCTGGCAGTGCCTAAAACTCGTCAATTGCAAATACTGCGTAAATCCAGGGTGTCAGTACCTCAGAGAGTCATAAAGAAGAATACGAATCTGGAACAAAGTTCAAAACCATTATTCACTGATTCCACTCGTTGCAACCGCTAGCCCCAAATATCTTTTTGCTACGTCTGACTGGTTCTTTCTATAGAGACAACTTATAGACGTGATAAATTTTCGTTACTGCATGAAAAATATTTTTCGTCCATGTCGATCAATTCTAATCTGACTCTTCTACCACACAAATGATATTTCAGCTTGAATTACTTAGAAACAATTTGGAAATATCGGTGTAGAAAATTTTGTTGACAATAAAAAATGGGTCAGCTGTAGAAGCTTGCATTTTTGCAGATTCTACAAAGTATTAAATATTATTTAGTTTCATACAGTATGGTCTCGTCCGACCAAATGCAGGCTATCGGAATATCGAGTCAGCATAACAAGACTTGTATTAAACTGACTATTGTACGTGCCTGGAGTCCGTAACTTACAAAAATCGTTTTAATGCCTTTGAAAGTGAAATATCTCGATAAATACTATCTAAAATCCGACTCTGGTTTGGAAGCACATTATCGTTTTAGATTTTATAGTGATACTTAAGTTTTGAAAGCCACCATGTTCAATTAATCTTGTGCAAAGACTATAAGTTTAGGTTAGATTATAAACAGAGTTTCAACAGTAGTTTTTCTTTCGATAAAAAATCTAAAGTTTCCAACTGGTAGTCGAGGATGCAATAAAGATTCTATCTTAGCTGACAAGCTTTATGTTTCAATTTCTCGTTACTGTCTAATTGACTTGATTTACAAATTTTGACTCCGATTCCTCACCTACACTTAAGACCGCCAACTGGTAGCCTGGGATACACTAAAAGATTCTATCTTAGTCGACAAGTTTTTACGTTTCAACTGTTTATCACTATCTAATTTGTTTGATACACAAGTTCTGAGTTCTGAGTCCGACTTCTCTAAACCAAATCTGTGTGTGGGGAAGGGGAGGGAGACTAACAGACAATGAAGAAGAAGTTTGAATGGAGAA
>VTPC01090961.1:154579-175153 GCA_011009095.1 Ignelater luminosus
AAAATAGTTAGTTTTAACATTGATATCACTTTTGCTAAAAAGCAGAATAACGGCTGACAAGATTACAACGGCCCTTCGGGGCAAATTGATTCGATCAAGGCAGATTTATCACGAGAAACGAATTCTGAAACAGCAAAATCAAAATAGTCGGTTTTGACCTTGGTATCACTTTTGCTAAGAAGTGGAATAACGGTTAACGTGATTACAATGGGTCTTCTGGGCAAATTAATTCGTATTAAGGCAGATTTATCCTACAAAACAAATTTTGAAACAGAAAAATCAAAATAGTTAGTTTTGACTTTCGTATGACTTTTGCTAAGATGCAGAATAACGATTGATTAGGTTACAACGGCCCTTCGGGGCAAATTGATTCGTATCAAAGCAGATTTATCACGAGAAACGAATTTTGAAACAGAAAAACCAGAAAATTTAGTTTTAACATTGGTATCAATTTTGCTAAGAAGCAGAATAATGGCTGACAAGATTAAAACGGCCCTTCGAGGCAAATTGATTATTATCAAGGCAGATTTATCACGAAAAGCGAACTTTGAAACAGAAAAATCCAAAAAGTTAGTTTTGACGTTAATATGATTTTTTCTACGAGGCAGAATAACAGTTGGCGTGGCTACAATGGTCCTTCAGGACAAATTGATTCGCGTGAAGGCAGATTCACCACGATAAACTAATTTCGAAACAGAAAAAGCAAAAAATTTTAAAGTTTTAAAGTTGGTATGACTTTTGCTAAAAGGCAGAATAACGCTTCAGCTAATTTTAATGACCCTTCGGGGCAAAGTAATTCACATGAAGGCAGATTCACCACAAAAAATTAATTTTGAAACAGAAAAACAAAAAAAAAGTTACTTCTGACGTTGGCAGGATTTTAGCTAAGAGGCAGCGTAGGGGTTGGTGTGGTTACATTGGCTCTTCGGGGCAAATTAACTCCTATGAAGGCAGATTTATCACGAAGTACTAATTTTGTAACAGAAAGACCAAGTAATTTAATTTCAACGTTAGTAATATCGGTTGGAGTGGTTACAATGGCCTTTTGGAGCTAATTGACTCCCATAAAAGTAGATGTTTTACGAAAAGCTAGTTCTGAAACAGAAAAATTTAAAGATTTAGTTTCAACATGTGTATACTTTTTGCGAAGGGGTATAATAATAGCGTGGGTGATTAGAATTGTCCCCCGAGGTGACTCGTAAAAAGGCAGATTTATCTGCAAAAAGTAATCTTTGAACAGAAAAACCAAGCAGTTTAAAGTTGGTATGAGTTTTGCTATACATCAGAATACTGGTTTGGATGGTTAGAATTGTCCTTGGGGTAGAATTGACTCATACAAAGGCAAATTCATCAGCAAGCACCAGGTTTAAAACAGAAAGAGCATTTTGGTTTGCTCTTTCTGGTCCAAAATTCTACTTTCATACTAGTCAAGATCTCTAAGCTTCAGTTTCTCTCCTCCAAAGAAATTTCCATTTATTATTTAACCTTTAAGCTTCTCACGTCATTAACATTCAGCTTTAAAAGTCGCAAACTATTGTTTTTGTAGAATTCTAGTATTGCTGTGATTTGGAAATTTAGATACACAGTGCTGAAAAGTTTTTTCATTTATATCACAATTGCATGACAAGTTGACAGAACAACTGAAAAAGCTATCAGAACGGATTACTGTTTTGATTGAAATTCGCCAATTCTACCAGGCTGCTGAAAGATAATGGATTCCTTAAATCATTCAAAATATGTGGAACTGTGAAAAGATATCTATGACGTGATCAACGACGAAAATAACATTGATACAACCAAGTTTAATTTTACATCGTTCTGTAAACAGAAACCTGAAAAATACACACCTTAAATTTAATTTTATTGGGCTTGCCAAAATTATAAAAATAAAAATTATAAAAACTGTTTTTTACGCTTCTATAATAAAAAATGAACTATTGGACTTCAAACCACCCTTAAAATTACACGCGATTGCGTTGCTGTTGGCAACATCATTAATAAAAATAAGTGACAAAATTTCCAGCACTTTTCCAAGAAAAATTAATTTTGATCTGAAAAAAGACATTTTAATAATTTCAGCTCTCGGCTTTTAACCTCTTTTCCTTTTTATTCGATGTCAGTCTATTATAATCAACAGGTTTTATTTAATAATTGATTACATGCTACATAATTGATGAACATGTGTGCTTTCCGGGAACAAAATTATAATAATTTTGTTACTCGAAGCCTTTTATTTTCACGTTAAAAGAACAGCAAAATATTAATTAAAAATTCTCCTCTTGGAAAATGAAGTAGTATAATGAGCACTTAAAAGTGTTGACTCTTTCCTAAATTTCTTGAATTCACATTTTAAGTATTTGACTTTGAGTTATTTCAAACAGTTTCGCGCTTTGCTAATTTCAAGTGCGTACCTACTTAAATTACTTTCAGTGAAATTTAATAAATGCAGAGAATTACGTTAAAGTTTGATTTAAATATTTTGCAAACCAGAAAGTTTTTCGAAGAATTTGCTAAACCAATAAATACTGATTTATTCCAATGTGTTTTCAAGCCATTTAAACTTTTCGTTGAAAGGGAAAAAAGAATAGAACGCTGAACATGGAAAATGTTAATCGCCTAAAGAATTACTAAACAAGATCAAAACATAAATCGTTTGATGCTAGACAAAACTTTAACTATAATTCTTAATGTTTGCTGAAATTCTAGTAACTTTTATGCTAAATCCACTTAACGTCTTTCAAATATCATTGATGATCTTCATTGATATATTTGCAAAGGAATTCTTGGATGTTTCATAGGAATGAGGCGAAAAGAGAAAAAAAAAGTGAAACTCGTATAAAAATTCTTCTTCATATTCACATATTTCAAATTCAGATCCTTTCTGCCGTTTAGAAGTGCTCTTATAAATCTAATTGGCAACCTTTTCAGAATTCAGCATGTGGGTTGTAATAGAGACCGATGCAGGGAGAAAATCGTAAATATAAAAAATCATGAAAAATGATAGAGTTGCTGTAACATAAACTAAAGTATATTTTCAAAATGATAGGAACAGGAAATTATGGTATAAAACCCAAACCGTCCGTGGAATAACTGTAAAAATAATAATTTCAACTAAATGTCTCGTGATTTAAGTTTCAGTTTTTTAGATTTTTGTTTTATTTGTCTTAGATAATAGAAAATACCAGTTCGAATTCAATTGTATGCAGATGACCATCATTAACTTTAATTGGATGCAGCTTCATAAATAGCTGAAATTTTAAAAGCTTTCAGTCAGTTGCAATCTACATGTACTTATTTACTAAAAAACATCAAAATAAATAATGAAAACCAAGAACGACCTTTCCTTATAACATATCTTGTCTGGTAGACAAAATTCTCTAAATAAAAACCAAGTGTGTTGTTGATCTTTAAAAATTTAGTCGATAATGCCTCTATAAGCTTTTATTTCATAATCATGATATTTTAACATAAATATTTAAAGTTTACTGTTACCTTTTAAATGCAGATATAAAAACAAATTAATGTCTATCTAAGTGTCTAATGTATGTTTGTTCACACCTTTTGCATTTACCTAGTTTATTCTAGAACCTGTTTCAACTACTAATGTTTATCTTGTCCAAATCGTTTGTTTAGTTAATAAATGTCTTGTTGTTAATTCTTTAATTATTCTTGAATGACATATTTATCGTCTGCTACGGATGAATAATAATTTAGTATGAGAGTGATACAGGTAGGTCCCGAATCACTCTGCAATTTTGTGATCGTCGTGGGACGAGATGTGTATGCCTGAGCAACGTAAATTTCTCAAATCTCTCCAATAATTTATGTTTGTTTTGGCATTAGTGTCTAAACGGGATTTTCTAGCTAAGATGTGTCACCTTCTGACTCTATCTAAATTCTAGCGATTCTAGGAGCGATTCTTGAGCGAGATCTTCGTTTGGAAAAAATATTTAAAATCCCACTGCCGTCGACTTTAAACAGCCCCTACCAACCTTTTAATTCTGATATAGTGTTTTCAAAATCAGCTTTCGTTCTATTCAACCATTTCTGCTAATTGATTTTTAGGTTTCAGATTGATAAGAAAAACTTGGATTAGTGGAGTGTTAGATTTCGTTTCAATGATTGCTTGCAGCGGTAATACTTTGAATGGTGTGACTTGATAAAAGTTATATTTTCTACAATGTGCTTAACTATTCCTTCTCAATTTGTCTTAATCATCAGATCTAGTTGCATTCAACTGCTTAGTAAGCCGCTGCCAGTCAGTTTTTAGGTTGCGTATCCTGACTTAAAGTAATGGCGGTTTGGATTAATTGATTCCAGCGAGGACATACAGTGGTGGTGCTTTAATTCATTTCTGAATGATGAGCTGTATTTTCTACAACGTACTCGACTATTAGCTTTTAACTCAAGTTTGAACACAAATCAGGCTCAAAATGGTGCGTATGGATCAAGTTGATACGCCAGGTATTTAAAACGGTGTAGAGTTTGGAATCTACAAAATTCAAACTAGTATCTATGACAATAAGCTTTGAGGTACCGAACAGCAAAACGAAATTCCGCAATGCCTGCTCGGTTTTGGAAGATGTCAGCATCTTCATTAGTAATAGGTTACAATACCTAGAAAATGCATCAAAGATAACAAAGACGTGCTTATAACGATTTTGCCAAAATGCACATCAGCATCTATAAATTTCGATTGGACATTATCTGGCTACTGGTATTAGATTATGCAGAGCTGCTTCAAGAATGTGCAAATGAGAAAACTTGCGATAGGCACCGCGGTGTCTAAACGCTGCCCTACGGTTAATAAGACAACTAAGATTGACGCAGCACGCACTATCCTGTTCACCACCAAATTCCCTAGTTAAAGTACACCTTTTTGTCAGTGAGGATCAAGAGACGGATTTCGTATCATATTTTGTGTCGAACGTTTGTTTGTACATACTTTTTCTATCTACTCAATCTGTCTTAGAATTTGTGTTTTAATCACTAATGTTTATACTATCCAAATTTCCTATTAAGTTAATAAATATGTTGTTATTCATTTAATCTTTGTTTTGTTCTTGAATTCCCAGTATTTATTGTTTGTAATAGACAAAAAATAATTTAGTAGTCTAATTTGAGAGTGACGCAGGTAGGTCCCAAATCACTCTGTATTTTTGTAATCGTCGCGGGTCAAGCTTAGCGAAGACATTGGACAGTTTGTATTTTGTTGAAAGTTGTCGCGTATCGTTTTCATACAAGACATTGCAAAACCTTTTAAACGTAAATATTTCAAAGTTTGAAGTTGATGATGGCTCTTGTTTTGACGTTAGAGCCTATAGCAAAATTCCTGAGTCATGACTGTGTTTAAGTTTTATTAATTTTGAAAACTGAGCAAAATATTGTTTTGAATCTCACTGTCTTCGACTTTGAACAGCTGTAAATTGATTTCCAAGCTGCGAATCCTGACTTCAAATTGATGAGGCGCTAAGATTAATTTCAAATTCAATCCTAAATGGCTAGATTGAATACAAGTTGTATTTTTCACACTGTGCTAAGTCAGTCTTTCTTAATTCAAGTTTTAACACGAATTACATTCATAATGCTGCGCAATGCGCATGAAATGATAACTGATACGTTGAATCTAAAAGGATACAAAATTCTAAAATTTCTGAAACCCAAACTAGCATCCACAGTAATAAGCTTTGAGGTCAGCGTCTTCATTGGTAATAATATTTAGAAAATACACCAACACAGACGTGTTTATATTTTTATAATCAAAATAAACATTAACAGTTTTCAACTGTACCGTACGATCCTGCACGGACTGGGTTTCTCGGTTTGGTCTTTGTGCGGCCCGGCCCAAAGCTCGGGTTTAGGTCGGGCAGGGTCTCAGTTTAACAATATGTTGGGTTTTCCGGGCCTATGTCGGTACAATCGGGCCTGTCGGCACAATCGGGCTTGTCGGACCTCTCGGGTCGCTCAGGTCTCTTGTGTCGTTTGGCCCTCTCGGGTTGTTCGAACGTCTCGGCCTGTCGGGCTTTTTGAGCCTGGCAAACATAGAGTTTCGAGTTTCTCGGACCAATTAAGAAGTTCCCGATTTTTTCGGGCTGCGTGAAGTTTACTCCTAGTCGGCCTGAGAATTTCGGCTCGTGCAGGGCTCTAGGGTAAATATTTTTGATTTTGTGCACACTCTACAGTTCCTTATTGGCTTAAAGAGATTCAACCTCTACCCTCGAGAAGAAAAGAAGCTTAACTTCCTTAATTATTTCAAATGCGGGAGGTTAGGGTGCTTTTTTCTAGTTGCAAATGGAATAAAAATCAAGCGATTCAAGAAACTTTTAAGTCACTTGAGCCCCCTTTTCATAAAAACCAAAAACAAACCTCTTAAAAGACAATTAGCCTACACGACAAAACAAAGTGCGTTTATTCTACGATATTAGGAACTATGTAGAACAGACTGCCCTATTTATTTATGCCTGATCGTTCTGCCGTTGTGAAACTGCTTTTGTCATCTAAAGCCAAAATCAAAATATTCGGTGCGTATCGCGAAGCTTCTCAGGCGTCTAATAATGATTTTGTACTGATCATGAGAACCATGTTCTACTGTATATAGGAAGAATTCTTCCCAGAGGTGGTAATTATAAAATCCCAAACCGATCTGTGCTCTATTTGTCAGGATTTTGTGATATCGCACACAAAGCTTAAAGGGTACACGGAGCAACAAAAGGAAGAATTTCTTTCGACATGTCAGGCACACCTGAGTCTGGTAAAAAAAGAGCGTACAGTCTATAGACAAGGAATCGAAGACACTCGCAAAAGGAATATAACGTATAACTTCGACTATGCGCAACAAGTACACATACCTCATGACCCGTAACACGTGCGTCTATTGTACTTTCTGACTCCATACAAGCTCGGAATATTTGGAATCATAAATGATACTACAGATAAGTTATACAACTTTATATCATTCCAGAGAGTACGCAAATAACAAAAGTCAGTTATTTACAATTGTATTTTGAAACCTGTAAATAAGGGGAGAAAACTCTGCTCTTTCACCCAAATAATTGTGTCGGCCAAAATAAAAACTACATGGAAAATGGACGAATGGGAAATCTGAGGAAATAAAGCTGTCATTTATTCCCGTTCGCCATACAAAATCTGGAATTGATTGGGCCTTCTTTCTATTTAAACAGCGATTTAGAATTGACAGTGCTAATTGTATTGCTAATGTTGCTGCAATAGTAGAAAAATCAACCTCAACTACCCAACTCAACCAGGCAGTTGTAACAGGTACTGGAAGTTGCTAAGTGTTGGTGCCCGTCTATGACTGGAACTCGTATTTCCAAAACAAACATTGAGAGGCTATTTCAAACATAACAAAATATTTTCATTCATTCACTCAACCAATTTTTGAAATTTTCGAGCGGGGAAGAACTGTCGAGTTCAGTTTTTATCTAGTTTCAGGAAATGACAAAAACTTAATTTCGTTTGGGTTGAAGATAAGGCCCCTTTTTCTACAAGTCATCACAAGTAATTTGCTTTTTAAACACTTATTATTGACTGTAAGCGGCTAGAGTTCCAGATCAATATCTGTTAGCTGTCAGAAGCTATTAACGGTTAAACGGGACGCAATTTTGTAAGCCACCCGGTATGAGAGTGATACAGGTAGATTCCAAATTACTCTACGTTTTTGTGATCGTCGTGGGACAAGCTGCTGTATATCTGAATTCGAGATGAGATTTTTGAACAAGTTGCGATTTATTCAGAGTTCTTGTGTATTTTTGCAATACGCTATCTTGCGGTTTCAATTTGCGGTTTTGAAGACATTTAAGTGTTCAAGCACTCCAATTACTTGTAAATTAAAATGGTATTTTATAATAAGAAGCTGTCAGTTTTTTTGGGCTGGAAGAATTGAACATGTAAAGATTATGTCTTTCAAGGAGTTACAGCAATTACTGGAAAGGTAAGAATTGAACTGCTAAGCCTATTGAACGCACCTGCTGTTTGTGATGACATGTTTCACTGTTATGGCAATAGTGTGTTCACTCATTCTAGTTTAATAAATTTTCAATAGAGATCGCAATAATCGTGTTTCTAAAGGGTTTTCCAATAAGAGGTGTTATTTTGATATTCAAAGAAAAGTGCCATTTTTTTAATATAAATGATCGGATGTTTATTTCATTATAAAGAGGAAGGTATGCCGTTAATAGTGGAAAATAACATCAGGCAAATGACCACCACGACCACGCTTACAGGACAATATCCTTTTCATGAAATTTTCCATAACCAAATCGCAAAGTGGCTGCCCTATGTCCTCGATAGCCTCACGAATTCCATCTTTGAGGTCTTGAATCGACGCTGGGCTGTTGGCGTAGACCTTCTCTTTCACGTGGCCCCAAAGAAAGAAGTCGCAAGGTGTTAAATCACAAGATCTCGGTGGCCAATTGTGATCACCTCTTCGAGAGATAACACGGTCCGGAAACTTTTTCCGTAAAAGATCAATGGTTTCGTTGCTTGTATGGCACGTAGCGCCATCTTGTTGAAAGTAAACGTTGTCCAGATCAATACCATCCAATTCCGGCCATAAAAAATCGTTAATCATCTCTCGATAGCGCAATCCAGTCACCGTAACTGTTGCTCCAGCCTCATTTTCGAAAAAGTAAGGTCCAATGACTCCGCCGGACCATAAACCGCACCAAACAGTCACACGTTGAGGATAGAGAGACTTTTCAACAATAACTCTTGGATTTTCTGAGCCCCAGATCCGACAATTTTGCTTGTTGACGAAGCCACCGAGGTGGAAATGGGCCTCATCACTCAAGATGATTTTTCGATGGAATTCTGGATCATTTTCATGCATTTCAACGACCCAATCAGCAAAGACACGACGTTGTTGATGATCGGCCGGCTTGAGTTCTTGTGTTAACTGGACTTTATAAGCCTTAAGACCCAAATCTTTATGCAAAATACGGTGTAATGACGTTTGTGGAATGGCTAATTCCAAAGAACGACGAGGAATGGACAAACCTGGGTTTTCTTTAACACTTTCGGCTACAACAGCAATATTCTCGGCTGTTCTTGAGCGACGTGCACGGGTTTTATTCTTCACATCACTAACTTGTCCCAATAGCTCGAATTTTTTCACCAATTTCTGTATTGCGGTCCGACAAGGTGCTTCACGGTGACCCAAAAATGTTCGAGTTTTACGAACCGTCTCTGCCAAATTTTCACCATTTTTATAGTGAATTTTAATAATTTCAATGCGTTGTTGAAGCGTGTATCGTTCCATATTTATTAATGGCGTAGTTTCTACTTGTCAAATGTCAATAAATGATAGCTTCAAAAGTGACATCTACCGAAATAGCGGGCTATTCAAAATAACACCTCTTATTGGAAAACCCTTTATATAGTCTAGTCATTAGAAACGATCAAAGAATTATAAAGTCTTCAGTTTCAAAGATCTACCACTAACAATTCTTCGCTATTATTTCTGCCATATTTACAAAATTTAAGGCTATTTGTTGGTTAGGCCGACAAAAATTAAGTACTAAGCAGCAACATTTCAAGCTATGATTACAAAGTGCACAACAGGGTTGGACAGCGTATCAGGAACTGATGTCATTACACAAGTTTGGATCACAACTTCAGAAGCGTGTTCTAGACGTTAATTGAAGACAAAAGTTACAATAGATTTATTTTTTAAAATACCTCATAAGAAAATTTCTGTCATCTAGAAAGGGCCCAAAAAAACACGATTTTTTGGTTACAATTGTTCATGGTCCTTCAAACCTTACACCATGGTGGAAGTACCGTCCACCAAATCTTCAACAAGTGTCTTTACTCTCAGTATTAACCATTTGTTTGGTTGGTACTATGTAACAGGTAGCCCAGAACTAAATGGCTTCAAAAGGATGGTGAGTCCGCTATCCTGACTGGTACGATGCAGTTACCCGTTAGATCTAAGTCTTCGGTCTGTTTAGCATCTTTGTATTAGAGATTATCCCTGCGATGTGTTGTTTCTTACTTTCAACTCAATGGAAATAGCCCTTTGATCCATTCTCTTGAAAACTAGTCCATCATGGTCTTCCGGGGAGAAACTAGCATCTATGGACTCACAGCTTCTACATTTAAAGAAAGGAGATGTTAACGCATTTTCTTCCCACATCAGTTCGTCGCATCATTAGTCAACATCTTTATCATCAAGACATTTTTTTACCAGACCTGCATTCACGACGTCAGTGCTGGAGCATCACGGACTACGAACACGTCGTCCACTAGAATTATCAGTTGTATCCACGCCAGTAGATATCAATATGTTACTTCTAAACCAGGGAATAGGAAACAAGGAAAAATCGTTGAGATATCATCAAAAAAACGCCCAAAATCTATTAAAAATCAACAAAGATCTTCTTTTTTCGAAAATCATGTGCCAAATTCCTAACGACCATAGACCACCAAAAATTAGGAACATAAAAAAATCGTTAAAAAGTCACCAAAACAAAGCCTAAAACCCTTCAAAATACTCCAACTTCTAGACACCCCAAAGTATCTTAACACCTATAGATCACCAAAAATTGGGTGCATGAAAAAATGGTTAAAACTCACCAAAATAAGTTTAAAAAACCTAAAAAAACCCTTGTTTTCAGACACCCTAAAATGGCTTCTTACGTCTGGATCAAGGCATTTGGCACATGCAAAAATCAGTAAAAAATTACCATAATAAGGCCTAAGACTCTTTGAAATACATAAATTTTTAGACACCCCAAAAGTACCTCAAGGTCTATAGACCACTAAACATTAAAAACATGAAAAATGGCTAAGAATTACTAAAAAATCTTCAAAAACCTAAAACAAAATCCCTCGTTTTTTATTTCTGGACCAGGTTAATTAAGCACGTGAGAAAAACAATTAAACATTCACCAAAAAAGCCTAAAATCCTTTAAAGTAATCTCAGTATAATATAAGAATAATACAGGTAGGTTCGAAATCACTCTGCATCTGTGTGATCACCGTGGGGATGAAATTTACAAAAGTAAGATTTGGGATGTTAAACAATAAAATGAAATCACGCAATATCTAGTTTGTTTTAGAAGATGTCAATACATAGAAAATGCAATATTGGTTATGTCCCTACTATTTAACGAACTGATGGTATAATATGAGAGTGATACAGGTAGGTCCCAAATCATTTCGTGTCTGTGTGATCGCCGTGGAGCTGAAATCTGTAAAGTCAAACATTTTGTGTTTTGTTAAGAGTTCTTGCATAATCCTCGAGATACGCAAGATTACAGTTTGAATCTTCCAAACTTCGAAGATAAATTTGAGTAATGGAAAAGTCATTTTGACATTTTTGAGCCGTGATGTGTCTCCTATTGATTTTGTTAAGAATCCACAGGTTTCGAAACTTGGACACAATTCTGCCTGACCAAACACAGAGTTGGGCAAGATTTTTATTCAAATCTCCTTTGAATTAAATTTGCAATGTCTAGCAAGACATGTCCAGTATCGGCAAAGAGAGAGATGAAAAGAGATCAGTCGTACGCAACAAAAGTCTGGCAATTTAACTAGTCCTCGCAAGGATGCCTTTTTAGTACGTGCACATATTTAACAATTCTTAACTAATTCTGAACAAAAGCCTTTGGTTGAGCAAGCCAAAAATGTTTCAATATGAAATCTGCTGTTGTATCAACACCTGCATGGCATTACTCGTCATTAACACAAACCTAAGGATGTAGTATGGGATAAGTTTACTGTTCTTAGGCAATAAGGTTTGATGACATAAGAAGATTATTTTTCTCACCTTGTACTAGTTTGAATCAAGCCTACTTTTGCATAGGTTGTTAAACTTTAGCGTTGCCTTTTTGTTTAGTACGCAACCAAGAATCATAATGAGTTACTCTGTTAACAGAAGCATAACGTCGACTAAGAAAATCAAAATGAGAGAGACAAGATCTCTACGAGACTAATCTAACGAGTTTCTTACCTTTCAGAATTCCCCTGTTAGAGATCGTGGCAAAACGGCCAAAATTCAGCTGTAAAATCGCTTTTGCGAATTCGTAAATAGAAGATCATCCTACATCTCTTTTATGCAAAAGTTTCTCGATCGCTGAAATGTCAAATATTCACCAATCTCCAGGAAACCTTTAAATAGGATTGGTATAGGTGAAATTCAATCATCTTTTGCTTTTTTTCGTCATATCTTCGGAACGAAACGTCTTATCGAGATGGAACTAGATGGTACTAGATGACTCAATCTATTAGTCTTTAAAAATTCTATATAAATTGTGAACAAAAGAAAATCGAACCTGTGTTCATCTGACGTTTATTTCTTGAAGTCACATCCACTTTCCGTTGTCAAAGTTTGTAAAGAGACTAGAGAATCATAAACTACAAACAATAATTATCCAATTGGGCGCTATCCACTTCTTAAAAACAACAGGGAAGTGAAAAGCCTCATCAATCTCGACCTTGCTATTTGATAATAGAGTTTAGAAAAACACAGTGGTGGAAATCCAATCAACACAAGTTTTATGTTTTATTATTAGAAAAAAACGAAATGTTACAAACCGGAAATTTTTAAAGAGTTAAGTACAAAACAGAAACTGAGAGAAGAAGGACTTCATTAAGGTAAACAAGAGTATGGTACGTATCTTTGAGTGGTCTTCGAAGAACAGCAGGTGCATCTATCAAGCTAAATAGTACCCGAATATACTCATAATGTTTAGTTCTTATTTGGTACATTATACGAGGGCGATTCAATAAGTACCCGTGTTGGAAATAAAGACACAATTTTTTCAAAAATGTTTTTTTATTTTACAACATAGTCTCCTTTTAGAAATATACACTTTTCCCAACGTTCCTGCCATTTTTTTAACCCCTCCAAAAAATAGGATTTGTCGAACTCTCCAAAATACGCCTCTATCTCGGCGATGACTTCCTCGTTTGAGCTAGATTTTTTTCCCGCGAGCCATTTCTTCATGTTAGAAAACAAGAAAAAGTCGCAGGGAGCCAGATCGGGTAAATACGAAGGGTGTCTAATAACTCACTGTAGTATTGTCCAGTGATCGTTCTTCCTTTTTCTAAAAAATCCATGAGGATGACGCCGTTCGTATCCCAAAAAATCGTCGCCATGACCTTTCCGGCCGATGGAACCATCTTCGCCTCCTTTGGAGCAGATTCGCCGGGAGAAATCCATTGTTTTGATTGTTGCTTAGTTTCTGGTGTGTAATGATGAATCCAGGTTTCATCAACGGTGACAACTCGACGCAAAAACTCCTTCGGATTTCGCTTAAATTGCTCTAAACACTGCTTCGAAGTTAACAGCCGCATCCGCTTGTTGTCCACCGTTAGCAATCGCGGCACCCATCGCGCCGACAATTTTTTCATCGCCAATTTATCATGTAAAATATTAATTGCCGTTCCGGTCGACACACCTACGGCCTCTGCTACTTCACGCACTTTCGTTCGTCGATCAGCGAGAATCATGTCGTGGACTTTTTGAATGATTTCCTCGGTAACCACGTCTGCCGGGCGTCCTGGTCGCTCCTCATCAAAAACGGATGCTCGCCCACGTTTAAATTCGTTGAACCAATATCTAACTGTGGTCATAGATGGCGAAGTGTCCCCATAAACAGCATCCAACTTTGCTTTTATCTCCTCGCATTTTTTCCCATCCAAAAACAAAAAGCGAATTACCGAACGATACTGCTCTTTTTCCATCTTAGCTAAAATCACGAAACACGTCTTACCCAAATGGCTGTCAAATCCAAACTAACCTATCAATCAGTCTGCAATTTGTTATACCGTCGTTTGATAGATGGCAGCACACGATGATAACACCAACTTCTCTCAGGAACGTCTTCTGTAGTCAAACACGGGTACTTACTGAACCGCCCTCGTATTTAACTAGCGATTTATTTTTAGTGACACGAAATATACCAAGCAATTGACGTCAAACGACTAATGTCGCTTTCCTATCAGTAACCGAGGCAAACTATTTCGAAATTTAAAGATTAAAACTTTTATAATTCAGCGTCAAATTATTTAATTGTAAAATAACATTCAATTTGAATTACATACAATTATATATCATCCTCTGTAAAAGCAGGGACACTAATCTCTAAATCAGCAATTACGAATAACTTGTCTTATTAGTCTAAAATGTTGAAATTGAAATTGACTAGTTTATTGAAAATAGGTTGATTGAATGGAAGCTGAGGAAATTGCAATATTGATTGATTGATAAATTGTTATTACTACTGTGATGTAAATTTTTCTGCATATTGTGTGTTGTTAAATTGTCGTACTCGTGCCTCCAAGAAAATAATCACAAAGTGACAACAATTTTGCAATATTACTATTCACTGTTAGAATTTATTTCCTTGGGGGTGTAGTAAAAAAAGGGAAGCCTCATGATCAAGATAAAAACGTGTTTTTTGAATCTTTGTTTATCCACGATGAGATCGATCATTATTAATATTAGAAATAATTAAAAACGTAGTAAGTCTGGTTATCATACCGAAGCTTAAAAGTTTCATTTAAGTTTCTTCGTTATTTAATCTAGCAAAAGCGAAAATGTAAGCAATAAAGCTTTACCTATTAAAGAAAGAAAGAAAAACAATATAAGTTAATATCTATTTTATTAACTTGATAACAACTTTTTTTAAACGGCCTAATACAATAACACGAGTATATGTCCGGAAGCAAAAAAGGAACTGCGCGTCGTACGCATTTTTTTTTCAAGGAAGACGTTATTGGTTTTCTGTTTTGTTCTTATATCCAAGAGCTAGCTACTCCTTTCCTGTGGCGGAATTTATTAGGTTATAATAGCAATTCTGTTTATACAAGAGAAAAGGAAACATCTGCGGTAAAAAGTCAATTTGATTGTCTCTCATATAGCATATATCTATAATCTAATAGTACTTCCCGATGAGAATGATTAAATATTTATTTTTGTTCCGTATATTATTTGTAACTTAGTACAAATATACGGTTCGAATTTCAGGATATTCTTTCATCTATTCTTGTTTAAGAAACATTTCAGTTCATTTCGGGAACGAGGTTACGAAAAGAAGAAAGCTGTGAGTGGAATAAGCAATGAGGTGCAAGGAACAAAGATGTCCAGAGAGAAAAAAAAAATAGAAACGAATGAGTTTCTTCCATTCACACCAGCTTCGATAATATTAGAGAACTGTCGGATTGAGAAACGTCATTGTGAATGAACTTTATGGATCAATATGAAAGAAATAGATGTAATGCGTTCTCACGGTGGAAATATTGTTTCATTTTTATAATCTGACAGCGTTTTTGATAAATGATAGAAAGGTAGAAATCAAAAATTAATTAGATTTTTGTGTTCTTTCTTTCTTTTTCGTAAAAAAAGAAATATTATGAGTTATTGTGGATTTAATCAAAACCTACTTTTGCTGTTTCGAACATATCATTTTAACAAAAAGTGTAATCAAGTATAATCTACTGCATGAAAGAGACAACCCTAAAAACTATTACGGAATAACAGCGAAAAACGTTAAATTAAAGTTTCTATAGCCACAAAGGGTCCGGGTAATAGATGTACTTCTCTATTATCCGTCTGTCTAAATAGTAATTTTACTGATATCTTTGTAATTTACAGTTATGAACATAGTATTGTAGTGTAGCAAAGCAAAAAGTTTTGTTTGAATGTTATACGTATATATAACTGATGTTCTTTGTAATAGCTAAAATGGATGTATGAAAATTACAGACTTACTAAATAAAATTTTGGAAAAACTAGTAGAGTATGCGCTACCTTTTATGTTTATAGTAAAACAAATCATTATCTTCTATGAATTCCGATTGGACACCCTGGCTAACGACATTATGTAATGGTTTATTTATATTGTCATGTTAATTAGAAGTGACTTTGTTTGATTAATAAATACGTAGCTATTGGTTTAATTCTTTCTGTTAAAGATAAAAATAATTGATACTGTAATATGAGAGTGATACAGGTAGGTCCCGAATTATTCTGCATTTTTGTGATCGTCGCGGGACGAGTTGCTACATGCCTTAAGTTAAGTTGAAATTTTTAGAGTAGGACATTTTTTACTTTATCTTGTGATACGCAAGCTTGTAATCTCCTCCTGAAGAGCTCTCACGCCTAAAAGAAAAAAAAGATCAAGCAAGAGAATTTGCCGAGAGGACTGAGAACAGGGACGATAGGCAAGATCTTAAACAGAAAAACGCAACGTACTATTCACGGAAAGAATAATTCACTCTAAACGGGACTCATACAGATCTTTCCTAAGCGGACTCGATTTCCGCAAAGTTCTTCTGCGATCACTATGCAAAAGAGAACGGTTTTCCAGAAACCAAAATGACGACAGATTGTCTATCGGAGAAGAAGATGACCCTGATGTATTCCGATCTTACCGTTTTGATCTCAATATGGCCCTAAAAGAAACAAAAATAGTAAAAAGCCCGTGTCCAGATGAAATACACGCTGAGTTCCTGAAGCATTTCGGACCGAGCTATCGGACTTTCGTACTAGCCTTCATAAACCTTATTTGCAGGTTGTACTATTCGTGCGAATGACGTAAGGCGGAAGCTATCCCTATCCCCAACTAGGGCAAGTAACTAAACACGTCCGCAAGCTTTCGACCCACATCACTAACTAAAGTATATAAAAGAACGTTGCTGCGCAGGCTACAAGCACTAATTGAGAGGAACAAGCTAATATCAAACAGGCAGGCAGGCTTTGAAAGGCATAGAGATACAGTAGAGGAAGTTGCCAGGCTAACTCAGAAGATTAAAAACGCTTTCCACCGCAAGCTGTATTAATTGATTTTAGGACTGTCTCTAACCGAGTATGGAGAAAGAAACTACTTATTAAACTATAACCCCTCGGCCACAAAGGAAATATCTACAGAGCTATCTCCTCCTCTCTTTCACAGAAACGCGTAAAGTATGACAAAGCCCTTTCTCAGTACAGGTAGACCAGGCAAAGACTGCCTCTAGGATCTGTTCGGCCCTGTTCTTTTTTAATTTAATGATCAATTATTGCTGCAGTCCAGAGTATTCCTGGTGCCCAAGCTCTACATTATGCAGATAACTTAATCATTTGGGCAGCCACCAGTAAAACTAAAGGCGTTAGAAGCGACCGTAAATCAGGCCCTAGTCCAACTGTCATCTTGGGTTAATAAAAATAAACTAGTCGTCAACTCAGAAAAATCGGAATTCCAACTGTTTACACTGTCCACGAAGCAACAAGGAGGACTATCTGTACTCTACAAGTCCAATTCCCTAGGTGAAACGAAACCGCTACTTATTCAGGGATTCAGCTTGACACTAAGTTGCCGCGGTCAAAGCACATCGATTAGGTAGCACAGAAGGGAAATAAGCGAATGAGGTTACTGAGTAGACTAGCAGGAACAAAATGGTGAGTTACGGAAAACGTCTTGACGCAGGAATACACCGCGTAGGTAAGACTCGTAATAGAGTATGGGAACGAACGGAACGAACAGCTCCCAAGGCAACTCTGGAGAAGCTAGATAGAACCTAGAACCAAGCCCTGAGATCGATAACTGGAGGTCTCAACCCTACCCCTATTAACGCGATGGAATTGCAAATCGGTGTAGATTCACTACCGGTAAGAAGAGATGTGGTAGTAATAAGCCTAAATGAAAAGGTAAAGGACTACTGGAAAAACTATAAGCCGCACACTCAGCGACTGAAAATACAGAAACCCTTCTCTGTAAAAGCGCCCGAGCTCGAAGAAGCATAAAATTTGGATATAAAAGAGAGAGTACCTTTCCCAGGATATGCAGTTAGGTATGTTTTGATGCGCCACATTCCTAAGGCGAGGCTGGACTTTATCGAGCCAATGAATAAAATATTCAGCCACAGAGTGGATCTACGTGTACACCGATGGCTCGGCGCTTGGTAATGGGAGCTCAGGAGTCCACGCAGAAAACTTCCGAACCTTGCAGGTAGTCGGGACATTTGTTTCAAATTTTGATGGAGGCGGTCCTCCTAACTCTTGAACGTCTTAAAGGCAGCTATTCTGGCTTTCACCCTTAGGAAGATAACTGTTCAACATTGGATGTCCGCCGCAATCAGCAACTGACTTCAAAGTTAATAGGGTCTGGGTGAACTATCTTACTTACTACTAGCATAAGCTATCTATTTCGCTCAATATGCGTTAATGCAAATATGCTGGGCTTCAATATTCAATAGGCCTATTCTACTACACTACACAACAAATTTTCACAAAACCATTTTCTGATACTTTCGAAGTCCTAAACGCAAATGTAACAATGAAAACGCGAGATTGGCTAGAATTTCTTAAAAACTACACAATAGTAGATTAGATTGTCAGTTGTGTAGCTGCTCAAGATCATGAGCGTTCAACAAAATTTAGTGAACAGGAATTGATTTTCTCGTTTGATATAGTTTGTCCATCATCACAATTTCCTCGTGAAAACCTTTAGTGTGCTCATCATCAAACATGCCCCAGTTGTCGGTATAGAACTCTATGTATATAAGAATGAAAAAAGTGAATCTTTAAGGACATACTGTAGCAAGTATGTGATACAAAAACAAAATGCCCTCAATCAGTTTCTTATAGTTTACTGCTCTAACATTCCCGAGAAAGTTAGTTAACATCAGTCAAAACGCGTCAGTCTAACATCTCGTCTTGGAGCAGCTCGTTGATGTGAGGATGCATCCTTTCTTATCAGAGTTTGATGCTTAGGGACCGTAGCACATTTTTCTATTCTACCTCATGAAACAGTGATACTACCTAGAGGTCCTAGTCACACTTCCTGTATTAAAAGCAGTTGACAAACACTTGTCTTAGGCTGACGTAGAGTTCTTCCATGTCAACAGCATGTTTGAACGGACTGAATGGAAGTTGGTTTTCGTTACAACTGTCTTAAGACACAATTTGATGAGTCACCAATTAAAAATCGTTGTTCTTGTGAGTCATATCTGATTTAATCACTTCATTTTTCATTTCTTTTTGTAAGGCATGACTAAACTGCGCACGATGAGTACATAACGTAACTCCTTAAAAAGATCTCATCCAAAACAAGTAGATTTACAACAACGAGGACCTCTGTCCCCTTGAAAAATGCTTACGAAATAAAGCAAAACAAACTGAAAATTTGCAACATAATCAACTAAAGATTTTTATGTTTCAGGGTAAAGAAGCTATCAGTAAAAAATGACAATTTAAAATCGTTGATTGAGTTTAGATATAAAATTAGAAATTTACTATCTAGAATTGGATAAGATTCTAGATAAATATCTAGAATTTAGACAAAAACATTATAGAAAAATAAAGAACTTGGGAAGGAAAGGATGGATAAAAACAGCCGCCTTCTTTGCTGACAAAAATCAGTATCGAAGCTACCATAAACTTTCAGTGTGTACAGCCGACGCAGCATATCACGGCAGAAGAAAATTTCCGCCATCCACTTAAGAGATGTGCCAGACCACTCGTCTCCAAAACCAACAAAAAGCAGCAATCTTGTGCGCTACAAAGTGCACTTTCCCAACTGTGTTCAAAAGTCGATCAGTGAGACAACCAAGGACCTAAAACATTCATTAAGTGCAAGAGCTCACAGACACCCTCGACCTTGACGAGTTGGGTTCACACATACTAAATACACTTACAAGTCTACCAAAGTGCACTAAAGAACACACAAGTCAGTTTGAAGGCACAACAAGCCGACCAAAATCCGCTAAAGAATGAACATAAGTCCGCATCAAAGACACATCCATTAGTGTCCAATCCAAGAGGTCCGAAGAGAGACAAATCAAGTACAAGTTTGTATGAAGACAACTAAGTAGAGGCGGGCTCACAGATATCAATCAGGTAATAAAATCCAAGTTGCCGCAACCAAGGCCGTATAGCTTCGTAAAAGATTTACGCCCATTATAAGAACAAACAGAAAAGAATTCATCATCACAATGGGTCTGGAAATCATCTAACTACCAACCAAACGGTCGAGAGGGTCCTACTACAATGCAAAAACTGAAACTAAGAATAATTAATTTATCAGATCACTTTCACACTCATGACGAAACAAAAAGCTGAGAAACAAAAATCATTATGTTCACTTCATTAATCTTCAACTTAGTTATCTTAGAACCAGATTTAATTATTTCCTCAACTACTTCTTGTTTTACAGTGTCTTATGCCTATTTATTTATTTTCTATTTTCTCTCGCTACTTCTTTCTGTCTAGAGCGTTTTTCTTTCGGAGATTTTCATCTACTTTGTCTTTCCATCTTGTTTTTGGCATCCCCCTCATCCTTCTGCTACCAATCTCCATTCTCTCCACTCTTTTCAAAAACGTAATCCCCATCTTTTTTTCGCACATGCCAGAACCATCTCAGTTTGCTGTCTTGGATCTTTTTACCAATAGGTCCAACCTTGACCGATCCTCTGATCAGCTCATTCCTGATCGTATTCTTTTTAGTTACTCCACACATTCACCTTAACATCCTCATCTCAGCCACTTCCATTTTCATTTCTTGCATTATAGTAGGTTCCACCACCGTTTTATACAGTTTTACTTTCATCCTGCAGCTCACATTTCTATCA
>VTPC01090961.1:178153-249935 GCA_011009095.1 Ignelater luminosus
GGTATGTTTTGATGCGCCACATTCCTAAGGCGAGGCTGGACTTTATCAAGCCGATGAATAAAATATTCAGCCACAGAGTGGATCTACGTGTACACCGATGGCGCTTGATGCTCATGGTAATGGGAGCTCATGAGTCCACGCAGAAAACTTCCGAACCTTGCAGGTAGTCGGGACATTGGTTTCAAATTTTGATGGAGGCGGTCCTCCTAACTTTTGAAAGTCTTAAAGGCAGCTATTCTGGCTTTCACCCTTAGGAAGATAACTGTTCAACATTGGATGTCCGCCGCAATCAGCAACTGACTTCAAAGTTGATAGGGTCTGAGTGGACTATCTTACTTACTACTAGCATAAGCTATCTATTCCGCTTAATATGCGTTAATCCAAATATGCTGGGCTTCAATATTCAATAGGCCTATTCTACTACACTACACAACAAATTTTCACAAAACCATCTTTTGATACTTTCGAAGTCCTAAACGAAAATGTAACAATGAAAACCGCAAGATTGGCTAGAATTTCTTAAAAAATACACAATAGTCGATTATATTGTCAGTTGTGTAGCTGCTCAAGATCATGAGCGTTTAACAAAATTAAGTGAACAGGAATTGATTTTCTCGTTTGATATAGTTTGTCCATCATCACAATTTCTTCGTGAAAACCGTTAGTGTGCTTATCACCAAACATGCCCCAGTTGTCGGTATAGAACTCTATGTATATAAGAATGAAATAAGTGAATCTTTCGGGACATACTATAGCAAGTATGTGATACAAAAACAAAATGCCCTCAATCAGTTTCTTATAGTTTACTGCTCTAACATTCCCGAGCAAGTTAGTTAACATCAGTCAAAACGCGTTAGTCTAACATCTCGTCTTGGAGCAGCTCGTTGATGTGAGGATGCATCCTTTCTTATCAGAGTTTGATGCTTAGGGACCGTAGCACATTTTTCTATTCTACCTCATGAAACAGTGATACTACCTAGAGATCCTAGTCACACTTCCTGTATTAAAAGCAGTTGACAAACACTTGTCTTAGGCTGACGTAGGGTTCTTCCATGTCAACAGCATGTCTGAACGGACTGAATGGAAGTTGGTTTACGTTACAACTGTCTTAAGACATAATTTAATGAGTCACCAATTAAAAATCGTTGTTCTTGTGAGTCATATCTGATTTAATCACTTCATTTTTCATTTCTTTTTGTAAGGCATGACTAAACTGCGCACAAACAGATTTACAACAACGAGGACCTCTGTTCCCTTGAAAAATGCTTACAAAATAAAGCAAAACAAACTGAAAATTTGCAACAAAATCAACTAAAGACTTTTATGTTTCAGGGTAAAGAAGTTATCAGTAAAAAATGACAATTTAAAATCGTTGATTGAGTTTAGATATAAAATTAGAAATTTACTATCTAGAATTGGATAAGATTCTAGATAAATATCTAGAATTTAGACAAAAACATTATAGAAAAATAAAAACTTGGGAAGGAAAGGATGGATAAAAACAGCCGCCTTCTTTGCTGACAAAAATCAGTATCGAAGCTACCATAAACTTTCAGTGTGTACAGCCGACGCAGCATATCACGGCAGAAGAAAATTTCCGCCATCCACTTAAGAGATGTGACTGCAGGTGCAGACCAATCGTCTCCAAAACCAACAAAAAGCAGCAATCTTGTGCGCTACAAAGTGCACTTTCCCAACTGTGTTCAAAAGTCGATCAGTGAGACAACCAAGGACCCAAAACATTCATTAAGTACAAGAGCTCACCGACACCCTCGACCTTGACGAGTTGGGTTCAAACATACTAAATACACTTACAAGTCTACCAAAGTTCACTAAAGAACACACAAGTCAGTTTGAAGGCACAACAAGCCGACCAAAATCCGCTATAGAATGAACATAAGTCCGCATCAAAGACACATCCATTAGTGTCCATTCCAAGAGGTCTGAAGAGAGACAAATCAAATACAAGTTTGTATGAAGACAACTAAGTAGAGGCGGGCTCACAGATATCAATCAGGTAATAAAATTCAAGTTGCCGTAACCAAGGCCGTATAGCTTCGTAAAAGATTTACGCCCATTATAAGAACAAACAGAAAAGAATTCATCATCACAATGGTTCTGGAAATCATCTAACTACCAACCAAACGGTCGAGAGGGTCCTACTACAATGCAAAAACTGAAACTAAGAATAATCAATTTATCAGATCACTTTCACACTCATGACGGAAAAAAGGTGAGAAACAAAAATCATTATGTTCACTTCATTAATCTTCAACTTAATTATCTTAGAACCAGATTTAATTATTTCCTCAACTACTTCTTGTATTTTTTTTTTATTTATCTTCTATTTTTTCTCGCTACTTTTTTTTGTCTAGAGCGTTTTTCTTTCGGAGATTTTCATCTACTTTGTCTTTCCATCTTGTTTTTGGCATCCCTCTCATCCTTCTGCTACCAATCTCCATTCTCTCCACTCTTTTCTAAACGTAATCCTCATCTTTTTTTCGCACATGTCAGAACCATCTTAGTTTGCTTTCTACCAATAGGTCCATCCTTGACCGATCCTCTGATCAGCTCATTCCTGATCATATTCTTCCTAGTTACTCCACACATTCACCTTAACATCCTCATCTCAGCCACTTCCATTTTCTTTTCTTGCATTATAGTAGGTCGCGCCACCGTTTTATACAGTTTTACTTTCATCCTGCAGCTCACATTTCTATCACATAGCACTCTATTTATCTTCCTCCAGTTCAACCATTCGCAGTTCTCTGTATCCAACTCTTCATTGCTCTGGACATTTCACCCAAGGTACTTAAACGTCTTGACCGATGGTAGCTGTTCTTTTTAAAGTTTTATAAACATGCCTTCCATCTCTCTTGTTGTCTCTTCCAGCGTTTTCCTGCACTCTTCCAACTTTTCCTCTAGTTGCTCTTGGGTAGTTTCGCACAGAACACTGTCATCCGCAAACGGCATGCTCTAGGGTGCTTTCTTCTTCAGATCTTTTATTAACACGTTTATCACTGGAACAGGTACGGGCTGGGTGCCGACCTTGATGCAGGCCCACTCTTACCGGGAACCCCCTGCCGAAACTACCCCTCACAGCAGCACGTACTTATTTGGAGCCCCATTCTTCCTCATCAACCTCCAAACTTTTTGCGTGGGTACCCTATCATATGCCTTTTCAAGGTTAATGAAGACCGTGTGCATCTCGACTTGCATCTCTCTGCACTTCTCCATCAATTGCCTCAGCGCAAATATCGCATCCGTTATTCCCTTTCTTGCCTAATCTTTTTTCCAATGACTCTTTTCCAGACCTTCATAGTGTGACATTAGCTTTATGCCTCTATAGTTCCCACAGTACTGCATATCCCCTTTTTCTACATATTGGTATCAGTACACTCTTTATTTACTCTTCCGGTATCACCTTCTGTTGATATAGTTTTTAAATAAATTCCATAACGCATCGGTACTTCTCTCGTCCAGACTTTTCTATACTTCCATCGGTGTCAGGTCCACCCCTTCTGCTTTTCCATTTTTTATCTTTTTTTAAAGCACATTCCACCTCTTTCCTACTGATCTCTTGAACCACACTTTCATCTGCATCGCCATTCTCACACCTTTTCTGAAGGTTTCCTTATTAAATAATTTCTCAAAATACTTTTCCCCCTCATCAGTATCTTCGCCTGATCTTGCAGTACTGGCCCTGATTCATCCTTTATTTGTCTCATGCATGTCATATTCTTCGATGCTTTATCTAATTATTTAACTAATTAATTTATTCTACACTGTTTATTTTGTATTCTTGATAATTATAATTTAGTTTTTAGTATTCTGTATATAGAAACATCCTTTTTAATAAAAACAAGTTCGAGAGAATTTGGCAATTTCCTTCGTTTTCAACTTAATAGAAGAGAACTTAATTTAAAGAAAAAAAAATCAGTTTGGGTAAATAAGACGATTAAATTCGAAATAAGAAGCGTCTGTTTCTGATTTCAATGGAAATTAAATCTTCCGAACCAGCTGTTTGAAGTATAATACATAAGCGCATTTACTCAAACAATAACATTATTAGACAAAAGAATAATAATAACGCATTGTTGACGTATTAAAAACCGGTCAAGTTTCTAAGCCTGACGTTGAATAAAAACATTTTCAATTTAAATTCTTTAAATTTACCACTAAAAAGGAACGGGGATGCGAAATAATAAAATAAGAAAATTCCGTTTTATATGCATTTTTCCCTTCAATTCGCCGAATAGTGTGGTCACGTCCAGTCATCCTGGTCAAACTTATTTTCTCGTAAATGTTCGATATAATCGTGACATTTATACGAATGAATAATCCTGAACGTGCACTAGATATTGGATGTTCTGCAGCTGAAGGAAAAAAAAGAGGAAGAAAATGCAGGAGATGGAGGTTTGTAGGTTGGAATTAAATAATCGTGTAAATACGAGCTGGGGAAATGTTTTGTTCCGCTGTATAATAAAATAGCATTAAATAAATTTCATTATCAATATTGACTGTGTTATTAATTAACAATTTATAGTGAAATTATCATATATCATCAATAATTTTAGTTTGATTATTAATTGCAAAATGTGTTTACGGTATTCAGCCTAAAAACAATGAGAGCAAAATTTAATGAGCGTTTTGCTCGAAAACTGTATATATTTTAATATGACAAGTTAAGAATCGCAGCCGAAGAGAACTTGAGATCAATTAAACCGACATTAACAAAATTAATATAAAATCGTTTTTGCTCGTCTTTGATTATATTATAGTGAATAAATACTACATGTGGATTCCCTTAAAAAAGAGGAAATCAGAGGACGTTCTGCATTTAGATTTATTAGCAAGCAGCGCGGAATTTGCATTATAAGGTGTGCGAGATATAAATATCATTATCCCAAGAAATTTTTTTCTATGATATTGTGTGCCCTATCGACTTTTACGTGCTCTCTCTTATTTGCCTCTCAATTGGCTCTTGTTTGGCTGTCCGTCACAGTTCCTCATTCATAATTCTGTTTGGCTAGAACGCTCCCATGATTCTCCTCAAACATCGATTAACGAAGACCTGAAGCTGATTTTTACAGTCGTCATGGTCATTTTCCATGTCTCATCCATAAAGAAGTTAGTGTCATCTTCTTTAGGAGATTTCTATTCCATAACTTGTACAGCTGTACAAAAGCGCTGTTTACTTTACGGATCTGGGCCTTTACGTCTTCTTCTGTTTCACATGTCGTCAAGACCAAGCTCTCAAGGTAGGTGAACTTTTCTACCTGCTCTAATCCCTTACTTACTGGGGCTAATCGACTGGGGTTTTGTGCAATGATCGTTATCTCTTTTGTTTTTTTAAAGTTGGTTTTCAGATCTGCCTTCTTGACTTCTTCACAAAAGCCTTCCACTTTTGATTCCATATCATGGACATGTTGACTCAGCAGACAAATTTCATCTGAAAAGTTCAGGTCTTCCAACCTTTTCCTTAACCCCCACTGAATTCCTCTCTTCCTTTTCCCTAACGGTGATCTCATCACTCTGTCGAAGACAGGGATGAAAAAGTGACGGTATCTACCCTTGTTTGACTCCAGTGGTTATCTTTATGTGTTCGGATTTCTTTCCGTTGCATAGGATTTTGCACCAATGGTCTTCATAAAAACTTCTATGTTTATAATCTTTTGTGGAATCCCATATTCCGGCAGTGTCCCAAATATAACTGTGATTAACAGAGTTAAAAACCTTTTCATAATCGATCAAGATAGCGTACAAAGGACTATCCCATTCCAGACTCTATTCAATTATTATTATTCAATTATTCTTAGTGTGTTGATAAGATCTGTGCAGCTTCGATTCTGCATAAAGCCAGCCTGTTTCTTGCGTAATTTTTGCTCTGCTACTAAAACTACCCGTTCTAACATTATTCTGCAAAACAACTTTGAAGGGAACGATCAAAAATGATGCCTCTCCAGTTACTGCAATTTGTAAGATCACTTTTTTTTGGTAATTTAATCCCCAATCTTATATCCACCCTTCCGGTATTTCTTTCTCCTTCCAGACCTTCTGAAATAGAGGAAGTAGCATTTCTGCGGAGACTGACTTTCCTGCTTTTAGGATGTCAGATGTAATTTTACCTGCGCCTTTGGCCCTTTCATTTTTTGTTCGCTGTAGTACTGCTTGTGTTTCGTTTAATGTCGAAGGCTCCAGTATGATGCTGAAATTTGAGGTCCCCTGGACAGTTTTGGATGCTCCATCAGCATCTTTACATTTCAGCATCTCCATCTGCACAACTGATACTGCTCCAATGTCTGTAGCTTACCGTTAGTGTCTCTCACTGGTCTAAATTTCTTTTCCGTCAATTGCTTTGCTTTCTGATACAACTCCTTTATATCTCCTCGAAGTAGCGTCTTCTTCCCCCTTTGTTACGAGTTTGTCCACTCAGTTTTTTCTGTCTTTTTTGTACTCTGTTTTATTTCTGTCTTTTATTGAGTTTGTTGTTTCGTCCTGCTGCTATTGATTCTCTTTTTCGTCTGTTTTCTTTGCTTAATAAATTCCCACGTCCTCTCTGACATCCATCCTTATTTCCCACAACTTTTGAAGCTAAGAATTCTCTTAGTGGTTTTATGAAAGACGGCTGTAATTCCCTTCCAGTTATCCTATAAGCATTCCGGGTGACTTCTAGAAGTTCGAAGCGATCTCTTAGTTCAATTTCAAATTCTTCCCGCTTTTCTGAAATCTTGAGCTTGTCAATGTCATACTGCTTGCTTTTCTGCTCAAGTTTTTTGTTTGGAGCTGCAATCTTCATTTTGATCTTTGCTGTTATGAGATGATGATCACTGCTGGCTTTGCTCTCCTATTATCCCTTACATCATTTAGTGATCCACGAAAGCTTCTAAAAACTGCAAAGTGATCAATTTGGTTCTGGGGTATGTGATCCGATGACTTCCAGGTGACCTTATGACAGTACTTGTGTGTTCCTCCAATCACTAGATCATACTTCGCACACAAATCAATAAAAAGCTCACCGTTTTTATTGACGTCATCCAAGCCATGCTTACCCATGATCTGTTCAATATCATCGTTTAGCTTTCCTACTTTTGGATTTAAGTCTTCCACGACGATGATTATGTTTCTGCTTTTTACTTACAGTAAAGTGGTAAAACTGGTCTTTGTTCTCTTGGTCTGACGGCTCTGTAGGCGCATAACACTGGAAGGCGGTCACATTTCTTACATTTTTTTAAAACCGCGCTGGGATAATTCTCTCTGATATTGAGTTCCATTCCAACATACTACTCTTAGCTGACTTGTTCAAAATTAAAGCCACGCCATCTCTGTGCTCATCTTTTGTCCCTGAGTAAAGTACTGTCATTCTGTCTAATGTATTAAATTCTCTTTAATAAGTTGGTTCAACGTTTCCGCTTATTTCCAATCTTATTGTAGTCCGCTTCATTCCAAAGCTTGCTCCTTTATATCCAGTCTATTTGTGTTGATTTCTTTAATAAGGTAACATTCGGGTGTGCGGATTATTAACCCACAGTGCCTATATCCCGATAGGGTGGTTACCCTCTTATAGCCATCGAGCTGGCTGGTTTCCCTCAGAGAAAGAGATTACTACAACGTACTAAAAATATTATTTAAGAAAAGGCCACATTGAATAGTTATAATTAAGATGCAGACAAACCTTTTAAGATGTATTTAATGATAATAATAAATTGCGAGTTCGATACCTTGAGAGCTGAGCTTTTAAGGGACCGACTCGTTCTGGGTATTCGTAACAAGGATCTTAGAAAAAGATTGTGAGTTTGGTCTCAAGCAGTCAAGGAAACAATAAAATTCAAAGTAGAGTCAGAAGAAGCAAGTTTTGTAACTACAAACATGAATTTAAGAAAGACTTGTGTAAAATCTTTGGAAAACTTTGTAAATAAGAAAAATAAATCAATAGAAGCAAGAAAGAGCACGGCGTAATATCTGCTCCAAAAGTATTTCAAATAAAAATAAAAAAAATTGTTAACAGTACCAATGGAGTGGTAGGGTTAGCTGATGACATTTTAATACATAGCTGTGAAGATGATAAAAAAGCACTTGAAGCTTACAGCAAGAAATTAGAAAATCTCTTAGAAATGCTTGCCTTTTATAAACACATATAAACAAATAATGGTATTAAACCAGATGAAAGAAAAATGAGAGCAATAATTTTTTATCAGTGAGCATTCTGAGATCTACGTAGTCTTGCTCAAACTAATTGTATTGTCACCTTAATTAAGAGCAACTTTTTCATTTATCTGCTGTTAATCATTCAATACTTGTATTGTTCTCAAACAGGACCCTTATTGTATGTTACAGATAAAAAATAATTGACAAGGTAATATGAGTGATAAGGTAGGGTCTGAAATACTCCGCATTTTGTAATCGACGCTGGACGAATTGTTGTATTCTTGTAATCGCGCTGAGATTTCTGAAGTAAAACATTCTGTATTTTGTCATGAGTTCTAGCAAGTTCTCGCAGTAAATAAAAATCAAAATTGTTATTTACTGACTTAAGCAATTTTAAATTTTTAAAATACACTTTTGTTCTGTAACTGAAGATTGATGTTTTTCATTGTTGATTGTAAAAAGTTTTCCTCGTTTACGGCATTCTATTGTATTGTTTTTCGGTCCAACATGAACGTGCTAATTGTTGCGAAGGCAAATTTTAATTTGGCATGTTTCAAATACAATTCAATCTAATGTAATGGTCCGCTGAATTTCAAAAACGCATGACCTTCTTGTTGTTACGTTTAAATGTAGTGACTCATAGTTTAGGAGTTTTAGGTATCAAAAGATATAGAGAAAATTCAAGATGCATTTTACCATGGAAGTCAGTCATAGATGTGGCTAAAACCAAGTTTACAGTAGTTAGTTCACTTTCTAAGTCGCGTTGATAATTCTGTACCGAGTAATCAAAAAGAGAAGGTTAAAAAGGCGACGTCTTAAAAGTAAGTAAGCCAAAATTGTTACTTAAAAGTCCCAACTAGGATCAAACTCAATTTCTAACGCCTACTGCAAGTGTCTCGAATCCTGTCACAATAGGTGATTCGGGTAGTTCCCGTATCACAAATTTTGTGTCGCCAGTCTTGATACTATTAATTCTGTTGTGAGTCCCCAAACGAATTTCCCTGTTCGAAATATTTATTTGAAAGAGACTCCAGTTTGTAAATGAGAATCAATTTATTTCTACATTTTTAAACGTTAATATCGCTAGTAATGTGACTAAAAGTTTATTATATTTAAAAGCGTATTAGATTTGTTTAAAGACATAGCCTTAATTTAATTTAGGGCTAATTGCGATTGGAATGAATTGGAAAGTTTTCTAAAACGCAAATCTTTATCGATATTTAGGAGTTCTTAGATTATAGTAAGATGATGAAGAAGAGGCGGGAAGCTACCGACGATTACGTTGACTTATGAGAGCGTTAAATCCTCAACGGGTCAGAAACACAATGAAGAATCGGCATCTGTTTCCAAAAGTTTTCTCAAATTCGTCTCTACGCGTTGCAAATAATTGCAAGAATAATGATTGAGTCTGAGGCTACTAAACAGCGCTGGTAGCTGGTTTTGCTTCTCATACAGAAACTAATTGATGAGGAACTAGATAAGATGCTATCTTCCGGTCCGAGGTCTAATCCCATATTATTAGTAAAAAAAGATGGTAAATATCGTTTCTGTGTAGATTATAAAAAGTTAAAAAAGTATCCATGGCTGGAAATTTGCCTTCGTGGTATTTCAATTCTGTAAAATGCCTTTTGGCTTACTTAATGCCCTGGCTACTTAGCAAAGTTTTATAGATGGAATGTTAGCCTTATGGGTTTGTTTACTTAGATCTGTGCCCCCAACATTTGAGAAATATTTAGGAATTATGAACTAGTTTTAGACCTTTTACGTAACTTTGAATTTACCTTGGGTCGCGATAAATATCATTCTTGTAAAAATGGAACTAAAATACCTCGGTTATGCCAGGCAAATTATCGGTATGTTTTTTGACATAAAAGGTTTATTCAGAATTCTTCCACAATTGTATCATCTTGTTAATACTCCCATATTGTCTTGCAGATTTCAAGGGTCCATTCACGGTTCGAGTAGATGCATCAGTTTATGCCATAGGCGCAGTATTTCCGAAAACAGTCGATGGTTCAAAGAAATTATTTTGTGCCAGAATGGAAATGTCAGGAAAGCTTTGACCATATCTTAAAGAGACTCGATTCAAGGCCATAACCGATCACCATTTTTTAGTTTGAATGAATGAACCAACTGGACGTTTGGACCGCTGATCAGTTCGATTACAATAATACAATTATAAAACAGTGCATGGGAAAGGTAAAGAGCATATCGCCCCAGACAGTCTGTCTTGATCTGAGGAGAACCTCAAATTGATGATACGCAATCTTTTCGCGTGTGACATACGATAATTTCTCGTGTTAACCTTATATTTTATTCTAAATAGAAGGTCAGAGATGGTCCTTTATAAATGAATGATATGAGATTATTCCAAAGCAGCAATGTGGTGAAGTTTTAAATAAATTTCACGACAAACATATTATAGGGCATCTTGGCAGATGATTACTATCGATGTAACGATTGCGCGCGCTCGTTGTAGAAAGGCAACCTAGGTTATAAGTTCGTAAAACCTAGACCTTTTTACCCAGACAAAGTGTGACGGCACATCAATAGATAAAACGTTCTTATCTCACAAAACCTGGCTTTGCAAAAAAATTTCCTAGCAGTAAACAAAGGCAATCTTTTTAGGTTGTTTGATAAAATAAAAGATGGATGGAAGATTCAATCGTTTGCAACTTCTTTGCTTTGTTTGCATAAAACCAAAAACATCACTTTTGACGTGTAAATTTAGAAATGCTATTTACGAACAAGAAAAAAACGACCAGGCGCTTCCGAATGTAATTTACGAACTTGGCTTTGTGGCAAGAAACTATCTTTAGGGGTCACCAAGGCAGCCCAATTGTATGTCCAGCAAACGAAAGACTTGCAGAGGAAGATGCCTGCTCCTTAGCACGCTTTGTTGTTGCCTTTCCAGTCTGCATAAAAGTATGTAATGCTGTGGAAAAGCTGCCTAGAGCGGAAACAATCCTCAGAGCAACAAGTTGATCTAAAGACGAAAACGTGATTGCCGGCATGTCAATACTTTCAAAGAACGGCTGCAAAATCACTTTCCATGATCTACAGAATCGGATTATTTACGCTCCCTTGCAAGAAGAATTACAACCGATAAGTAAAGCCGCCTACAATAGTATAAATGGGTTTTCTTTTGGTGATATCAAACTTTCCAGAAAACATCGAGTGAAACCGTTTCTGCTCACGGCGGCGAATCCGCAGAAGCCTTTCATGTGCACGAACGGTTAACTGAAGATAGATAAAGATAAAAGGACTTGATGACAAAACAGGAAACTTCTTACTTCATACACAGCTTTGTCTTATAGGTATACATAAGTAAAAGATTCTTTCTGATACGGAACACGCTATTACCACCTGCTCTCGCATGTAATAGTATGACTTAGTTCCCAGTCTGTTGACAGAGGTGCGGTGTTGTGGTCCGCGACGAGATTCGCAAAAGCTCGTTTTTGTCGTTAAATCTAAAAATAATTTAAAGAAATTAAAATCATTATCGTGGGAGTTATTCAGTCTGTTTCGTTTCCGTTGGATTACTCTCTATAATAATTCCACATATTAGTACTAGAAACGGAAATGAAATTTTAAATTTGACATCTCGAGAGTTTTAAATTTATTTTCTGTAATGGAAACTGTAACACTTTGTTACAATGTTATAGTTAAAACAGTTTTCCTCCTGAGAATTGTTAAGGGTCGTTTGCAAAAATTTTTTAAAGTTGTCATTCAAAAGCAACAGAATAGAATCACAGCGTGAGAAAACAGCAACGGTTAAGCATATGGAGCAATAAACAAGTCAGAAACACAAAAAGCGATTACCTATAAGCCAGATATAAGTCAGCCTGATCCGTATTCGTGTCTAGCTCTCTGAATACAGTTAATGGAGAGCAGAGCAAACCGTGGCTACTGCAGGCGATCTCTTAAAACGTCTTTTCTTAAAAAAAGACTAATAGAGCGCAGTGCCCAATGTTGGGCCACCGAAGGAGACAAATCTTAACAAATGGAATAATCAATCAAATACTGCAAAAGACTGAGAAAGCTAAATGTGAAGTGAGAAAGATTATTAAAAGAATCTAAAAATCGTTTTTACTACTAAAACCCTCTTGGAGTAGAAACAAATGCGGCTGCCAATCGAGGTCAGTTTTGTTCAGAAGAGAGTATTTTTCTCAGTCTTTAAACTTGCCCAAATAGTTTAATCAGCTCAATTAGATTTAGCAAGATCTAAAACACAAAAGGTAAGTTGACGTACTCGGGTAAGTTGACGTAATGTGTCAACCTTGGTTGCTTCTTGCAGCTCTTCCAGCAAGTCGAATGTCTACAGGTCGAAAATCGCTTTCATGCCTGTGGCTTGCGGTGGCAGTTGTAAAACAATCGAATGATGAAACTCGCTGCCTTATTATAAAGGGTTGCGACGAAGTTGGTCTTTAATGATTCGGAGCGTGATGTTCGTGATCGATTATTGCTTGCTTTGCTGAAACTTCGGCTCGCACGACAACGGATGTGGATTGTGGATGTCGTTTCTTGGTTTGGGGTTTTTATCTTTTTTTACGGTGAGACTGGCTTTTCATAGGAAAGTCGTCTGGTTAAACAGTTTTCCATGAAGACATTTACGGTTTGCAGCTTCACGTGGGTATTGGTAGTTCTGCGAAAGGCTGTCGTCTTTGGTGATTTCGTTGACTTGAAAATTTCTGCAGGCTTGGAACTTCCGGGTTTGGATTTGTATTGCCTGCTTACTTTGAAATTTCTTCGTACATTTGGCTACCTTTACGCAATTGGCGATTTTAGTTCGATCTTCTTTAGTCGGTATATCAATGTCAGCTATATTCCCAAACTGGCCATTAATTCTTTATTGCAAGAATCTGCATCTTGCTTTGCTGCTGAGATTGCCAAGATGGTCATGCTTGCTGTGCAGCAAATTGGTTCTCAACATGGTTAGTGCTGGTTTTTGTAACAACTTTGATGACTTGACTGTTCCTAAGACTGAAAGTTTTTTTCCACTTGACGGTTCTTTGAATTGGGGCTCCACTTTTGGACACGTCAAGAATTTCGACGGCTACTTGATAACAGCGGTCGGTCGAAAGTGTGAAAAATATTCTCATTTCTTTTAAATTATCAAGTATGGACATTTAAGAATCTTCAAGATTTGAATTATTTTTCTAAGGAAAATCCTGAAAGCCAGACTGGTGGTGGTTTTGACTTTCCTAGAGACGTATCAAGCAGATTTTTAAAATTTTTTAAATAACGAGATACGACTTAAGAACAAGGTGTTGAAGGAACACTTTGAGGAAAGATAGATAGGAAGAAACGGTTAGTGTATACAGTTCCTGTGGCAGAATCCTGGAATGATCAAGAGAACGCAATAGGCGTTACATCTGAGGGCACAAGCATGAATAGATCACGAATTACCTTTTATTAACTATTCACCTAGTAGGTTGGATTTATAAAAATTTCTATAGCGTCTCAGTGGCTTTCCCTGCTCAACGGGTAGGTAACATCTAACTTTAGCAGTGTTTAGCTGTGTTTATTGCAGAATTCCTGTTTTTCTAAATTAATGGATTTCATAAAATTTAGAGTTTAGTATTTAAAATTATTTCTAAATTTGTAACTGCTTACAGTTCATAAATTCTAGTAATTTACAATTTTTCTAAAACCTCATTTGAAAGTTAATATTTCATGAAAATACTTCCCTATTCTTTGTTAAGTATTTACGACTAGTTACACTGCATTACAAAAGATAAATGCGCTAAGAGGATTACTATCAAAACTTTCATGTAAAATATTCAGCAAACTCTAACTTAACATAAGTAAACTCATAAAAAGCTAGGCCTTTTTACAAAGTGTCACGTTAAACATAGCGTTAAATCTAGTTTTTTAAAAAAAATATGATGGGGGCTTTACTAGGCTTCTTGTTTGTATGGATAACACTACTTTGTATAAAATTCTAATATAAAAGCAAAATTAAAACAGAATCAGCTTTATTATTAAATGTTCCATATACGAATCTGTTTACGATATAATAAAAGTTCATATTTTTTCCTCTGCTTTGTGAAAAGCAGGACCATTATAACTTTTTTGTTACAAAATGTTTTTCTTTCTGAGAAAAACGATCTTATATATGTGTCAAAGGGTAAAAAAGACGACATCCTGTCAAGGACTCGGGCGACAAATTTAGTAGTAGGCATGCATTATTTTTAAACAATGAAAAAAAGAAAAAACACATAATACAAAAAGGTTGCTTGAAAAACAAATGACATTAGTAGTGTGGTTTTGGTATTACTTCCACCTTTTATTTTAGTGAACTTTATAATATCATATTTTCCGTAAAAAGCTTTCACGACATAATGGACCTGATGCTTCTATCAGATAAAGCCTTTTATGTTACACAAGTAAATAAAACACAAAAAGAGGATCATGCGCCTTCCATGTTGGATTTTTAACCTAATATTTTTAATACTCACCTTTTAGGACTGAGAGACAGACCAGCAACACTGTTGCTTACATATTCTTGTAAAGAGCTGAAAAAGCTCATGTTGGCATCTCCAAATGCATTCACTGCAACAGAAAAGAAAGAAAATTACTAAATGTGGATTCAGAAATTTAATTAGACTTATTGTCATCTTCATTTCAGTTTAATTGCATTCAGTGACTGAGATTATTAACATTGTTTCTCTTGGGATGTCCGCGCTGAGAGAGATAAAAAATCTCAAATTACAGATATTTCATCTCAGAAATTCCATTAATTTTAGCATTTATTAAACGTGGCAAGATGGTTTTAGCGTCTAATTACATCAATGTTATATATATAGTAACAGAGGAAAGGAACGGACAGTGTATCGATGAAGATTTCCTATTAAAATTGAAAAACTGAAAACGCGCGGATGTTTTCTAAATTTCAGAGGTGTTTTCAATAAATTTCCTAATTAAGCAAGATTAAGGAGAAAGTCAATTAAGGAAATTCTCGACTCAACCTTTGACATTTATCACTTGTAAACAATTTTAAGTTTTGTAAGTTGTGATGTATTTCGTGTTAACGTAATTTCCCAGCGTTAAAGTCAAATAAGTGTACGAACTTCAGAAGTAGAAAATATAAACAGTCATACAAGAATTAAATTTTCTCTTTAAAAGCTTTAGTTTTTGAAGAAAACAATTAAATTAATGTGCCTTACTGTTTGTAATATAATTCCCTCTGAACGCTTGTAAATTATCTATGTACGTATATATTGATGTTAAAAAAATTAAATTAAGAACAAAATTAAAATTAAAAACGTTAATATTTATAACTTTATAGTTTATGTGTACACTTTTAAAGAAAATTCTGGATAATAAACAGCTGTTTATAACAACAATTTTGACGCATTATTTTAGGTGATGCAAGTTTATGTGGGCCAAAAGTGTTCCTAAGGTCAGTTCGATACAAAACTCACCACTGCCAAGATGATCGTCCAGCTCAGCAATTTTATAATGTGGTTGGCTTGCTTATCTAACCTTTGTGTTATTCTCTACATTGTAATGACAATTAACTAGACATAGACAAAGATAGAAGCACTCCATGGTAGAAAACTACGTTCTTTGTTATTGATAATAACACCGGCAAACTAATATTTTGTTGATTTATCCCTTCACCGTATGGAGTTGCTAGTCTTCCATCAAGCGCCTCCCCAAATGGCGGATGGGGAATGCTCACCACATATGGCGGATGCCGGGAATACCAAACCAAAACCAGCACGCAGTGTCTGTACTTCAGGTTAGGGGCGGCTGTACAAGGCATCTGTTCCTTATGTTAAGTGCGGAAGCCAAAGGTCGACATCACTTTGATAGTGGACTTCAAAAATTTAATTAGAATGGATTCTTCGCATACTAAATTTCAATCCGGAGTTAAAACAGCCCCTCGTTTGGATCTCCGGGAAGGACAGCGTACGAAAAGCAAAGGCGACGAAAAAAACAAAGAAAAGAAATGATTGAGGTTGGGTACATGGAACGTCAAAACCCTCTTACAACATGAAAAGTTGGAAAATTCAAGAAGAAAGATGCTAACTAACAAGGTGGATACCATAGGTGTCAGTGAAGTCAGTTGCTACTACTATGGAAGTACCAGGGGAAAAATATAGTAAATTTTATTGTTAGTAAGAATGTTAGGCCATGCATAAGTAAGGCTTGTAGGCTTTAAAATCGATCCATTACCAAAAAATATCCTAGTCATCCAGGTATACCTGCTAACCGGTAACCATGTTGATGATAAAGTAGAAGAAGTTTATGAAAGAATAGAAAACATAATAAGCAGTGAAGGCAAACGATACTCCAAGATGATAGTATGAAACTGGAACGCGAATGTGGGGTAGGGAAAAATGGATGGAGTGATCAGAAAGTACGGACTGGAGCAACGAAATGATTGGGAAGATAGACTGATTCAGTTTAAGCTAATTCTTCAAAAATCATAAAAAAGGCTGTATACCTGGCAAGCATCTGGTGATCCATCTAGGAGGCAAATCGATTTCATTTTGATAGAGAAACGGTATAGAAACGGTTTAAAGTGAGCTTGGGAATATCCAGGTGCGGATATTGACAGCAATCATGTACTGTTAGTAGCAGAGGTAGAGATAAGACTGAAAAGAATAAAGAATGCAGCTGCTAGAAAACAGTGGTATTTGGAAAGGTTAAAGGAGGTAAATAAAGAGGAATAAAACAAAATGTGAAAAAAGAAATGAAAGATTCAGTTAAGGACACTGCCTCGAAAAATGTAGAAGAGAAATGTGGCAGGATAAAGACGGGCATAGAAAAAGTTAGTAAAGAAATGATTGGCTATAGAAAGGAAAGAAATATAAAGGAGCCATGGATTACATCCGAATCGGAAGCCAAACTAGACGAGAAAAGAAGGTTCAAAGACCAAAATACAGACGAAGGAAGGATGTGTTACAGGAAAGCTAACAACAAGCTCAAAAAAACTACAAACAAGGCGAGGAATGGTTGGTTTGAAAGATAATGTAAGGAAATACCGGAACTGGAAAGAACTAAAAAGTATGATATTCTCTACAATAAGGTTATATTTATTAGCTGAGACGGAAGAAAGGAAAATGCTGGAAATGGAAATTAGGTAGTTAGAGAGCAAAGAGAGAGTGTTACTAAAAAACGAAAAAGATATGGTAGGTAGATGGAAAAAGTACATAGAAAACCTATATGGAACCAGAGAAAAACCACAAGAACTGGAAACAAAAAGAGAGGAAGAAGTCGAGGAGGATAATATGACAGAAGGTTTTTTAGTAACGAAAGTGGTGGCGGCAATAAAGATGAAAGAAGGGAAGCCAGAGAGAATGGACGGGATACCAGTTGACCTGATAAAGTGCTTGCAGGAAGAAGGTTTGAAAGAAGTTGCGCAGGCTCCTGGGGCCGGTGTCCCTTCCTTCTCTTTGGGAGAGAGACTATCAACTCGGATTTGATGGCCTCAAAGTCCAATTTTCCACTGCCACCATTTGTTCCTAGCGGCCGCTACCGAGTTCTCCTACAAACGCGCGGGTAGTTATGCGACCCTGAAAACCATTTGTATGCCGTATCCATCTATACGCAAGTACGGGCACTTTTTCTACGTTTGCTGTTCACTTCTCCATCATGCATTCAGCATCCAAAGACGCCGTCCGCCAAGGAATATCTAACCACATCCATTGCCCCTGTCGCGGGCTCCAGTAACACCATATCCGGTATAACATCTACTCGGCAACACGTGAATACGTAACAAAATTGTCAATGACCTGTATCCACCTGTTTAGCCGCGACTACACAACGGATTTTTTCATTCAACTTAGAAGTTTTTAAATAATTTTCCACACAACTTTCGACGCGCCGTTCTGCATCCGAAGTCTCCGCCAGTTAACCGACGCCCTTTTTACATCATTCATCATCGCCATTATACATCAACGCTACAGACAACTATAGCCACGCCCACCAACTACCGTCCACTAATACTTCAGGAACAGACACCATTCGCCGCCGCGCTCTGCGATTCCAACTTGACTCGTACAACTGGACACCGCTTCACCATCCACGTTGTTAGCTCCCATGTACTACCATGGGTCTTCTAAAGATGCAGGACTTTTGGCAAAAGGAGCCAGTTGCCCTGCCCGGCAAAATTATACGGGCCTTTTGCCATGTAGATACAACTAGCACGCCAGCGGCTAGATGTTAGGCTTGGTATCCGGACGAAGCGTAAACACAGCTCGCTCGGGTTACCTGGCAGAAGACAAGCGAAAAACATCTGGAAAGAAAATAGATAAAAATAGGCAGATAACCAGAGAAGGATCAGAGGGGTTTAGGGGGGGGCAATGGGCAACTATTGGTAACCAAAACAGACTCTAAGGAATGAACCTGCGATTGTTGTTTTATTCGGCGGAGGCTTCATGACGAGGAAAGCAGAAGATGTAGTACCGCAAGGTGGAGCATCCTCTGTATCGTTCAGGCTTAATCCGATAGAGGTCAAGCAATAAATAAATTTCACTGTACTTTCAAATCCACCATTTTTCAACGGCTGATCCAGTGAGAGGGAATCAGAACCAAGAGCGTCATCTACTCGTCCACCCAGTTAACTCACATTACACATTGAACTGAAGAAGTACTTAGGTACTTAAAACATTGAAAAGCAAGGTAAGCTGGCATAACAAGTAAAACAAAAAATTTAGTGAAACATCCAGACCTGTTCTACATAATTCAGAGCAGCTAGTTCCCACTCCATCTACAACTTCGAATCCGGATTCCAAGGAAGATAAAAACACTGATTTGGCTGTAGAAGAAGCTGTCAGAAAAGAGGATGATTTTCTAAAAGGTGAGTCTGAAGAGCCCCATAAATTAAGCAAGGCTGATCTAAACGACTTAATTTAGGACCTAAACCTTTCAAAATGCTAAGCGGAGCTGTTAGCTTTAAGACTCAAAGGCTGGCATTTGCTGGATTAAGAGCCTAACTGGCCCATGTGTTTAGCCGTTTGAAAACATTGATGAGAGGCAAAATCGACTGTTGCAGGTCGTAGTCTTATCCGTGTTTGTAAAGTCCAACCGTGATCCAGCGTAGTTGGTTCGTGGGGTGGCGACCTTTGTATCTAACTGTTTTAGAAGGTTGATGAGGGGTAAAATCAAATGTTGTAGGTCTTAGACCAACCCGTATTCGTAATTAGCTCTTTCAGAAAGTTAATGGGAAACGAAGCCCGACAGTAAGCTACCGTGAAATGCAAAGACCCAATCTGTCTTTCTATTTAGGTTTCTAAGAAGGTGCTTGTAATTATGTTTTTGAGAGGGTTGATTGTGAGTGAAACCTGATCATAAACTTCTGTAAATGGTCCAATTTGTATTTAGCTGTTCTAGAAGGTTGATGGGGCTCGAAATTAAGTGTTGTAGGTCGTAGCCAAATCCGTGTTCGTGACTAGGTCTTTGAAAAAGACGAAGCCCTATTGACCTTTGTATTTAACTGTTCGAAAAAATTGATGGAAGGCAAAATCAAGTGTTGTAGCGCAACCCCTGCCTAATTAACTTTTTGAAAAAATCGATAGAGACCAAAGCCTAACCTCTAGCCACTGTAGGTAGTTCATAGGGCTGACAATGATTACCCGACCTTTGTATGTAGCTGTCTTAGAAGGTTGATGCAAATCAAATATGGTAGGTCGTAGCCCAACTGGTGCTTGTCGGTAAATGTTTGCAAAGGTTAATGGAGAGCGAGGGCTCGATCTGAACTGCCGTAAGCGATCCGTGAAATGGAGAAGCCCGATCCGTCTTTGTATTTAGGTTTCTTAGAGGGTTGATGAAGAACAAAGGTAAGCTTGCAAGGCGTAGTCTGGTTCGTGCTTGTAATTAGCTTCCTGAAAAAATTAATCGTGGGTGAAACCCGACCGTGAGCCACTGGAGGTGGTCCATAGGATGAAAAATTACCTGACGACCTTTGAATCTAGCTGTCTTAGAAGGTTGATAGAACATGAAGATAAGTGTTGTAGGCCGGAACCCAACCTGAGTTTGTAATTAGCTCTTTGAAAAAGGCAGTAGAATAGAGAACCCGATTTGTTTTTGTATTTAGGTTTCTTAGAAGGTTGATGAAGAGCAAAGCCAAGCTTGCAAGGCGTAGTCTGCATCGTGCTTGTAATTAGCTTTATGAGAAGGTTAATCATGGGTAAAACCCGACCGTGAGCCACTGTAGGTAGCACGTAGAATGGACAATGATCTACCGACCTTGTTTATACTTAGCTGTTTTAGAAGGTTGATAGAAGACGAAATCAAGTGTTGCAGGCCGTAGTCCAACCTGTGTCAGTAATTAGCTCTTTGAGAAAGGTAATGGAGGACGAAACCTGACCGTAAGCCACTGTAGGTGACCCATAAAATGGAGAATAACCTACGGATCTTTGAATCTAACTGTTTGGGAAAGTTGACAGGAGATGAAATTAAGTATTGCAGGTCGCAACCCAACCTGTGCCTGCTCTTCAAGAAAAGTAATGGAGGGCGAAGCCCGACCGTAAATCACTGTATTAAATGATCCGTGGAATAGAGAAGACTAATCATGGGTGAAACCCGACCGACAGCCATTGTAGATGGCTCGTAAGATGAACAATAAGCTACCGACCATTGAATTTAGCTGTTTTAGAAGGTTGAGATAAAACGAAATCAAGTGTTTTAAGACGTAGTCCAACCTGTGTTTGTAATTAGGTCTGAGAAAGGTAATGAAGGGCAAAGCCCGACCGTGAGCTACTGGAAATGATCCGTGAAATAGAGAAGGTTAATGGTGAATGAAGCTCTCGGTGGTTTGACAGATGGTGAAGTCCGACTTATCTTTAAATTTTGCTCTTTTAGAAGGTTGATGGATGGCAAAGCCTGACCCGTGCTCGCAGCATGATTAACAAAAGGTAGAGCCCATCCTGCTTCCCAACTCAACAATATAAGACAATTAAAAGAATAGCAACGCTGGCGTTTTAATGTTTAGAAGTGGTACTGCGAAGCTCTGCGACTCCTCTAGCGTATTTCAAATTTTTTATAATAAATCTTTGTACGCTTTTTCAAATTTTAAGTTCTCATTTTAAATATTTTTCTTACCTAAGATTAGAGATCTTGTAGAAGTCAGTTCTTTAATAATAACTGGCAATTCTTGTTTATCAGAAATGTTATAGGACAACAAAGGCAAAACAATCTCTTGGATGATGTTACTATAAAGTTCCGATGATAATGACAGTTTAGATATCTCTAGAAAAAGAATTTGCTAAATCATAATATTCATGTACATATGTACTATATATCCTGACTTTTCTGTGTTTCCTAAAAAGGTCGAAAAGGTCAAAAGAACGCATGACAGCGTTAGAAGTTTTATATTACACATAGATTTATGAACGAGCTGTAGTAAATACAAAAAACCTGAAAGCCCAATTTATTCTTCCGAATGCAAAACAGCCCAAAAGCTCATGTTAAATTTTACTACTTCATGAAATCCTATCTTAATGAATAAATATTGAAACGGATCAAATGCATAACGTTTACATTGTAAGCGAATGCTTTGTAATATCAGGCTGCGTTAGAAAGGTCATTAATTTCGCTTTTGTGATGACTTTTTGTTAAAACTTCCTCGTGTATAGTTTCCTCTGACAACTACAAATATGTTGGGAAATTACAGTGTCTTGTACTAGACATTTACCATAAATCAAATTTTACCTGCAATTTCATAGATACACTACCAGCAAAACGAATTTTCATGCAAATAGCAGCAATTTGAAAAATAGCGCACGCTTTTTACGCTTTGTTTTTTTCTTTCTTTTATTATAAATAAATCCCTCGCGTGAATCATTTTTAAGAGTGGAACAAACTTGATATACAAAAAAACTTCCGGAAATTTAAATTTAATTAAAGAAGAAAGAACCATAAAATTAATTAAAAGTTATAACGGATAATAGGACACAAAAGAACGGAAGAACTGTAGGCTTTCTCGAACGCGTCACAAAAAGCTCAAACGGTGAAAGGGCATTTTTTAAAGATAACGACTTGTTTAAAAGCCCTCTATAATAAAGAAGAGTACTTAACATCGACGTGATTAAGTCTTATTTACCTTCCATGTGGTTTAGTACGTTATAAAAATTATCAAAAGAATCTTTTTGTGCTAAAAATAAATTTACACGACATAAAAAGAAAGTTTTAAATACTATCCGAAGTTTTAATTTTTAATTATCTTGTTAAGATATACAAAAGCAGATGAAAATCTGTAACAAACCGAGAATTAAGTAATTAATTTATTTTCCAAAACGTTTAGCTTAGTAAACTTATTAAGTACGCCTAGGGACAAACTTTTATAATGCCATGCCCCTAGCTGGTCCCAAACCCAGATAAAGGAGGTGTAAGGCTAACAAGTTTACCCTATAAAATCTTAATGTTAGGAAAATCCCAAGATAGAGGTGAAAGTAAATTTAGGTGGTAGGGAAAATCATATACATACAGCAGAGGTTTTAAGTGTTATTAAAAAAACAATAACGAGGTTGCTGTTTGAGCTAGGAAACGGATCATTATTTATTGGAAAAATAAGTTTTTTCATAAAATTGAAACAACTTTATTTTGAATAGTTGGACTATTTTCAATAAACAGGAAAAATGTCAAACCTTTAACGTCTAAATTTCAGAAAAACAATTGCAACGGTAGAATTTTGTTTGTTCTATTAATTTCCTCAAAAATTAATTTACTTCTAGTTTAAAGGACGCTCGCTACTCATCTTCCTGCCAAGGCATCCATTCCGGAGCACTTCCGTTGTGGGTCATTGCTTTATAATGTTTTCGTCAGGAGGAAGGTACGCCTTTAACCCCGGAAAGATTAAACAAGTCATGATTATACCGCAGGCACCATCACCTTTGAATTAAAACTAGAAGATTCATTATCTCGTGTTAAATCTAAAAGGGCTATCAGTTCGTGTGGGGATCTATCAATCAAAGCAAGCAGGTCGATGCTTGCTAAAATGTTGCCTTCATGAGCAAAAGGTAAGATTTTGCAAATTTTCTTCTTTATTCTTAAGTAGTCTAAGGAAAGATTGAAGACTACCACCCGCTGTCATCGGCCGAAATAAAGCAGGAGTCTCCAGATTTTCTACAGCTGTAACTCTGTCGTGTGCTAGCGGACGTCCTCAACGAACAAACGCGACCGTTGATCACTAGAGAGTAAATGCAAGATTTGATTCTAAGAAAACGCTTTCTCAACGGGTAAGTAGAAAAGATGCTAGCGGACGGCATCATTAAGCCTTCCACCTCCGACTATGCTTCATCGATCGTCCTCATAAACAAGAAGGATGGCAAGTTGAGGTTCTGCGTCAACCTAAAATGAAGCGGTGTTGAGCCCTATAATTCAAGAAACCTTTTGAAATCTGAGCCAGGCAGGTTATTTTTTCAATCGACTTGAAGTCAGCCACAGTACACAGTGTGCTCTATCAATTTAAGGCAATACACTTCGGTATTAAAGAAGCACCTGCAGCGTCTGAAAAAAATTAAGCCCAAGCAGTTCTCGCAGACTACAACACCCCCGTCTAGTGTTTTACAATGCAATCCCAAGAAGAAGAAGAAACCTCCGTTCCTTTCTGGAAGTCTGCAGATGGCTCCGTGACTACGTTCCAGATGTCGCACGCCTTGTCTTCCCGCTTACAAACCTGTTAGCTGCGAAAAAAATGGTTTTAAAAACTTCAAAAGTACCACCTTTGAAGAACTCAAGAACGTCCTGGCCAGCTTGTCGTTACCACTATATCGCATGAACCCTTACTGTTTGTTCTGCAATCAGACACGAGTTGCACACCCATTTTGGCAACCCTTTATCAACCAGAACATATTAACACACAGGAGCGCCTAGTTTGTTGTGTGGGACACAAGAAAACATCGGCCTTACCTTTAAAACCGCCTCTTGATTCTGCGAACAGATAAGTCCTTTAGTTGGCCCCGGCATATAAAGGACAAAAATACAAAACGTCTACAATGATCCTTGGAGCTACAGCGCTTTGCCATGACCATTGAGGACTGCCCCGGAAAACAAAATCAGCTGACGGCGATGCAGTGGCGTCTTGTTGTATAACAGAGACCTTTCGTACCCTGTAACCTGGAACACCAACGCAAATCACCGTCGCAGCAGCCCCCGTAGGAATGTAGCGCTGAAGCAAGATACCGACGACCATCTGGCTTGACCTTGTCGAAGGCCAGCACGATGTCGAAAAAGGTGGCTGTTACACAACGTCGGAAATGGTAGGCTTGTAGATCTTGTAGGTTTGTCAATATCTTCTCAAAGACCTTAAGCCTAATAGCATCATCATTATGGCGTAACACTACTCATTCCAGAACACTAACCTCCAAGAGATTAACTAACCTTGTAAAACCGCCCCAAAATCTAAATAGGTATCAATTGCATTAAACTAACATTGAAACATAAGACTCACGTAGCATCTTATTTTCTACTACTCAAAGTTTTTCAAGGGCTGCGCTCGGGATACTTGATACAGCATACTTGATCTGTAAGTGGCTTTCTTGGTTTGTGGATCATAACCACTGTTGCCTTCTTCCAAGCGTAAGGGATCATAATCAAGGCGTAAAACTACTCATTCCAGCATACTAACCTCCAAAAGATTAACTAACCTTGTAAAAGCACCCCTATATGTAAATAGGTATCAATTGGATTAAGCTAACATGGAAAAACAAGACTCACGCAGCATCGTCTTTTCTACTACTCATGGTTTTTTAAGAGCTGCGCTCGAGGATTTACAGCAGCGTAACAACCAAACAAATAGAAAAGCTATCTGTAATTATTGCAACTTATGAACCACGGAAAGGTCAGTTATAGATACACATTTACAAACAAAATAGGGTAGAAAAATAAGAAGAATAGACAACAAACAAAAAAAATATAAAAGACGTGGTAGTAAAAAAAAGAAGGAATAAGTAATGGCAAATCAGATATGATATTGGAGATCATGGGAAGTATGAGTGGCAGATTTAAAGAAGTTGATGAGCTAGAAAACTAAAGCTAAAGTTGGTAAAACAAAAAATTGACACAAACTCTACAAGTCATGTCAAATGACTTCTGTGTACTAAATACCTAAAGTAAAATGTTGACCATGGCGTATAAATGCATAGATAATGCAAAGTCATCAAAAATCTCGTCAAGCCCTAAAATCGACTTTTGTCAAACTGATGCACCTTACAAAGGCAAAGATGTATTTAGCCAAACGCCAAGATAATAATTTCGTAACATACAAATTCAGCTTAGCTGAAAGATAACAATTTCACTTAGTTAAGAATTTTGTGCCAAATTTCTGTTCCCACACTCTTAACTCAAAAGCAAGATTGAACAAACGCAGTTGAGCAAACAAAACCAATTACACCAAGGGAGCTGTAATCTCCAAAACAAGCAGTTTCATCAATTAGAGAAGACAAAAAAGTAAAAAATGAACCTTGGAAGAAATCACAGTGTATGTTCTTGGAACTAACATGACACTGGAAGATCAATATGTTTCCAATTATTGCATGAAGAGTTTGAGAGACCTTGACAGTTTGTTTGAGAATTAAACAAATTCAGAGGAATCTGAAAAAGATACATAGCAAGCTGAAATCGATAAGAGCCTAGAAGCTTAACAAACTTCAGACAAACGCAAAAGAAACTATTTCTACTAAAAATTGAACAATCAAACAGAATGTAATTTCACAAACATTGAGTTTATAATTCAAAAGAATACAATAGAAAATAATCTGGATTCAAAAGATATAAACGATGTTAAATCAACTGAAAAAGCAAACTGCGAGTTGATAATGGAGAAGAAGACAAAAACAGAAATAATACAAAGTTTGCACATGAAGAAGAAATTAAGTTATTAGAAAATCATAAACAGTCAGTAAGCACCACAGGAGGCCTGAAAAGTATAAAAGATGAAAGATGTGGAAGCAAGACAAAGCCAGTTAAGTCAAGAAGTTAGCAATTCCCAAAACAAGCCCCACGTTGAGTGCCAATTCTGTATTTTATTAAAAGAAATTATACTCCAAGATCAGTAAAACACAGCGGACAATCAAACATGAACGCCTGAAAACCTCCTGGTGCCGCAGGGAGTTACGTCATTCTACTTCAACCAACCCGCAACATCACTTGATCCAAGGGCCGTATGGTTTTTGTTTTATTTTGTCGCACCATGACTCCGTATTACATGCTGCCACTTTCACATTGTTGAAACTTGGTCAGTCTGATACAAGGTTGACTTTGGAAAGCAGATACACCAGTGACGGTGACATTTTGTAGTTTTAATGATTGGCTCTCTAGTCTGCAAACTTTGTCGAAAAATTACCTATTTGGCTTCCATGCTTTCTCCAACAACATTGGATGATGTGATCAGCGATGTCGATGAAGCACAGCCTGTTCAACACAGTGTTTGCCGATGAAAGTTTGAATTTTAAATTTTAAATAAATCTTAATTTGTAGACTACTCTTTTGGTTCCTGCTCTGCTGCATGGGCTGCAGATTTTTGGACGTTTTGAAAGAAGACAGACTACTATCACTGAGATAAGAGTGGCTTTCTTTCACTGAAGCATGGAAATAGCTTTCCGTTCTACCTTGAGGTAAACGTAGCAATTTTCTGGTAGTCTTGCTAATTTAGCAGTTAACACCTAGAAGTAGAGCGTGGTAATTCTGGGTATCAGGTTGTGGTTTAAGAAAAGAAGCTCGAACTCAGTTAAAAAAATATCCGAGACCTACTTGTACGTTAATGGTGCGTGTCGACCCAAATACTTCCTTATTTAGTCCTGGTCCCTCATCTACTAGGCAGTGTAGAAGGTTAACAAAAAGTCCGCCAGGCCGACCTGTCCTGAGCTATCTGGCCAGCTTGACTTCAAGTGTGACCACGCACTCTTAGGATAGAGCAGAGTAGAGATCTGTCCTGATTCTTCAATTTTCTCAGCTACTTCTCTCAAATATCTCATCTCGGCCGCTTGAATTCTGCTCTTAAACTTGCTAGTGAGAATGGATAGGTATGTTGTCCTGTACACTGCAAGCTTTGTACCCCCACTAAATTCCTGCTTTCTCAGGAACTTAGGCCTGATGGCGTATAGCATCCTACCCTCTGCTAAAGTTCTAGCATTCATTTCTGTGCCAAGTTTTCCGTTACTAGAAATCCATACACCCAAATACTTAGATTGGTGCACCTGCTGCAAAGCTTGCCCTTTGATCAAGATACAGTGGGTACACTGTTCTCTAGATATAATCATTGTCTTAGTTTTGTTTATGTTTGCTTTCAGCCTCACCTTCTCCAAGACCATACTATTGCAACTTGGGAGCTGATTCTGCACATCAACACTACATCATCGACATGTATTAGCGAATATATTACGATCGAAATCAGTTGCCGATTTTCCCAGCTTGAATTTCTTGAAGCCTGAACATTCCTTCAAGCCATGTTCATCACTGGGTTAAACAACACGGGACTCAGGAGTTGGTACTAAACTGCTTTGAGGTACAATGATTAGATCTTACTTCGTTTCTGCAGGTCGGATAAGAGCTTTTAATTTTTTTTGGCCAGTTCGTTTGAGACGCCGTAACTTCGCAGGGCTTTCCATATGGATACCCAGTCAAACACCTTCACGAGATCAACAAAGCAAAAGTGAAATTCTTTATTATACTCTATAGTTTTTTCCGTGGCTTGCCGAATTACAAATATGGCATCCTGAGTCCCTCGGTTAGGTTGATAGCAGCAATGAGCTTCTTCCAGTTTTGGCTTCATTTGTATTCTTAGTCTTTTCTCCTGTATACTTCCATAGACCTTTTCGGATACACTGAGTAGTGAGATGCCTTCCTGATTACTGCATTCATGGTTATCTTCCTTCTTAAATAAAGGCACAATAACTAAAAGCGGCTAGTCTGGTTCCATATGTACCTCAGCATCTCCGGAGTTATATAATCTTTTCCGGCAGTTTTACCTAATTTAACCTTAGCCAAAGCTTCCTGTATCTCAACAAGGTTCGGGGTTGCGTCTGGATGATTGCTGGTCTGCTGTGTTTGACTTTTCGTTTCAAGTTGCTTCTTATCAACACTGTCTTCCCATGTCACAATATCATTATTTAGGAGATCCTGAAAGTGTTGCTTCCATCTTTCCATGATCTCATCTGGCTTTGTAAGTATGACTTCATCTTAACTCTTTATGAATTTTAGAGGACAGCCTCTATTTGTTTCCTTACGCAATTTCTGATTTTCCTGAATACCCTGTTCTAGAAAGTTGCCAAATTCCTTCCAAGGCAATTGCTTTGAGGCTCTTACTAGCTGCTTGACCTTCAGTCTTTGTTCCTTGTAAGCATTGTAGCATTGTTGGGTTTTGTTTAGCAGATAAGTTTTCCACAATTCCTTCCTCTTTAATTTCGTCACTCCATCAACTTGTCACTTTTTTCTTCCTTCCACCTCTAGGAACATCTGTCGCGTCAGCGCTGTCGGCGTAAATATTCCATTTGGTTAAGGCACCGCTGATGAGGAACAGGCCTTCTTGTGATTGTAATCTTAAATTTATTTTAAACTTTTTCTGTAAGGCTTGGTCCATTTTATTATCGAGTAATGCCATCTTCTACATTTGCTTGGAAAAAAAACCGCTGATGACTGAAATGGAATTAGGTCAGTAATTGCTCGACAATTTTGGTTGGTTGGCTTTTATATGGAAGATTGTTCTTCAACAAGCAGATGGTGAGTGTGATATCCACAAAAAATTCACTTACGTTTTTATAATTAGAAATTAAAGTAAATAATTACATGAACGTAACAATTACACGTGCTATAATATCTAAAATAGAAAATTTGTTACGTCTATAAACTTCGTTAACTATTAAAGCTCTGATAATCTGTTATTCTAGCACTATCTATAATTTATTATACATACTGTAATAATATTTGAACAAAGCTTTTATTGGCAATTTTAGTTACATTCATGATTAGTTTTTGTATAAATAAATGTAGGTATAGGATACCCAAAATCAAACACTAGATATGCTTGAGGGATATTTATATTAAACTACTAGTCTGATAAATGTATTATATATTTAGGATCCTTTGTAAACTTTGATAATTTTGGTTAGTGAAAGTATGTAGTACAAAGGGGATTAATAAAACTGGAGAGTTAAACGGTTTCCATTAAAAATTTATACGGCATGTGTGTGTAGATGGAATTAGTTTTATGAAAGTTTGCTGAAACATTTATTTGCTCTTCATTCTTTTATCAGGATCATGTTTCTAATTTTTTGGTAATTCATAATATCTGCTATGAGTTATTATTATTATTATTATTATTAAAATTTCCCAGAATGATGAGACTGATAACGACACTTTTCTAAGACAAGCTGATCAAGATTTCTTATAAATATCCAAACAGCAATATAGTAAGAGGGAAAAAATGAAAACGCAATTTCAATTTAAACTATAATCAAGTGTAATCTAACGAACTTTGCCATAAAAAGAAATTATCGCACTTCCAAGTAACCATTAGTGTTATGTAGGTCAATTTTTCCTTCAAGATGCAGTTCAATAAATTTTAATTTGTACATTTTTTAATTAAAAATCCCAAAAGCGAAGCCCGCCTTTTAATTAATTAATAAGAATTTATCGTGCCCAACATTAAGAGAACATAATATTTTTATTTACATTTAACAATTTATAATTCGCGTTTCTTCCATGAATCATTTTCCTTAATGCATCCATCCTACATTAACTTCTAACGATCCCTACTTGTTAAATTAATTTTAGAAACTTCAATACAAAAATCACTTATCGATCTATTATACAAGCGCAACATTATTAATAAGTTTCTAGTTGCCTTAGTTTGATACCCTTAGGCACAAAAGGGTTTTATCCATTGGGATAACGCAGTTAACTGAAATATAATAGTTTGCAGACGAGTTTATAAAACATGACTGCGTAAAAAATTAATTGAGTTGTCAATAATTTGCAGCGACAAAGTTAACTTTAATTGTTTGATTTAATGAATTATTTGTAATTTAGCTGGTTGTACGAAAGTCAGTCGTGAGGGTTGTTTTGGGGTTTTACCCTTCGTGGTTTTGGAATGTCACTTTCTAGATTTAGTCTCGGAGCGTGACAGTTACGTGAGCACAAAATTAGATTGCCAATGTTTGCTTGATAACAAACGTAATTAGAATGTGGTGTTAAAACCAGTATGGGGACGGAAACGAACATTTAAAAACAAAAGAATGAAATCTAACTTTGTTTGGAATTTATGAATTGATCTTATCTCTCTCTCTCTTTGTTTTTGCATTATACGTGTTTGATAAGATTTTCAAATCGAAATCCTTGTTTGCGTAGAAAGTAATTTTGATACTTTTCGTTGTTACATTTTATTCTATTATTGCTGAATGCTATACTATTAAAAGAACTTTAAATGCTAACACTAAATTTAAAATTGTCCAAAAGAGACAAATAAAAATTAAATCTAAATAACTAACTGTAAACTTTTAGGAGCCACCCGGACTCCTTGGAGGACAACTGGAAGCAAATTAAGGCCGACTATCAGGAAACCAGTGAGCGCATTCTCGGCTTCGAAAGTCGCAGGAACAGGATGGATGTCAGACAGGACGTGAGAACTCATTAAGCAAAGAAAACAGAAGAAAGAAATAATCAATAGCAGCAGGACGAGACGAGACTAAGGAGGCCCAAACAGCATACTCAGCAAAAGACAAAGAAATAATACGTAGCACAAGAGAGAACTTGCAAAGAAGGAGAAAACAAGCCGCGAGGTATAAAGAAGTTTTATCAGATAACAAAGCAGTTAACGAAAAAGAAATTTAGTTCTAGTAGACTAGTGAGAGACACTAACGGTAAGCTACTGCCAGTTGTGCAGATGGAGAGAACACTTTGCTGCAGTCTTCTGCAAAGATGCTGGTGGAGCATCCGAAATTGTCCAGAGAATCCCAGATTCCAACATCATACTGGAACCCCCGATATTAAACAAACTAGAAGCAGCACTAAAGCGAACAAAAAATGGAAAGTCCTCAGGCACAACAGATAACATTCCCTCTGACATCCTAAAAGTAGGAAAGTTAGTCTCCGCAAAAATGCTAGTACCTCTATTTTAGAAGGTCTGGGAGGAGGAGAAAATACCGGAAGAGTCGAAAGAAGGATTGGTGATTAAATTTCCAAAGAAATGTGATCTTACAATTTGCAATAACTGGAGGTTCATCACTCTTTTATCATCTCCATCAAAGTTGCTTTGCAGAATAATGTCAGAACGGGCAGTTTAAGTAGTGGAGAAAAAATTTGCCCAAAGAACTGCTGTCTTTAGGCAGAATTCAAGCTGCACAGATTTTATCAACACACTAAGAATAATAATTAAACTGAGCCTGAGATGGAAAATGGGAAATCCTTCGTACGTTACCTTTATCGATTATAAGAAGGCTTTTGACTGTGTTAACCACTATCAGAAACATAGTTAAAAGTTTCTATGAAGACCATCAGTGCAAAATCCTATACAACGGAAAGAAATCCAAAGCCATAAAGGTAACTACTGAAGTCAAACAAGATTGCATATTGTCATTACTACTCTTTTCATCCTTGTCCTTGACAGATCAGCATTGCGAAACAGGAAGGGAGTGATTCAGTGGGGGTTAAGGGAGAGGTTAGAAGACCTGGACTTCGCAGATGACATTTGTCTGCCGAGTCAACGTTTCCGGGATATGGAATCAAAAGAAAGTAAGAAAGCAGATTTGAAAGTCAACTTTAAAAAGACAAAAAAGATGAGGATCAACGCACAAAACGCCAATTGATTAGTCCCAGCAGGTGAGGAAATAGAGCAAGTAGAAGAGTTCACCTACTTTGGAAGCATGGTCTCGAGGAAAGGTGGAACACAAGAACACAGCTTTTGTACAGTTGTGCAAAAATAAAAGTCCCTCAAAGAAGGTGAAACTAATAATTTTTAATACCAACGTTAAATCTGTTTTTCATGGATATGAGATATGGAAAATGACCATGACGATTAAAAAGCAACTTCGAGTTTTCATTAGTCGATGGTTGAGAAGAATCATGGGAGTGTTTTAAAAGAAACATAATCAAAAATATAGAAATTTCCAATTTAGAGTTCATGTGTGGAAGATTTTACATTCTTACTGTAGTTTAGATTTCTAAAAATTATACCACGATCTTTCAAGAAGAATGAGATGTCATAATTGTGTTGATAAAGAGTAACACGCAATGAATTACTTGCATTCTTGTACTTGCAGTAAATGTACACTTAAGAACTTAATCGGAATGATAAACGCTTTGGCACGTCCTACAACTCATCGCGATTCAGCTCTTATGCTCCTTTCTCAGTGCGCCATACTTTGTGAGCTATCAAGCAATTGGTTGTTCATACCTCATTTATGTTTCGAATCTGGCTCCTGTGAACAGAACGATACCATTATTACGAGAGCGTGCAAACGTCGACAGTAGTTCCTTCCGTATGTGTTGTCTTTTTTGTCCTTTTCCGCCTGTTTGTGGATGCTGACTGCTGACTCCTTTTTTTGCTGTAGCCTGGGCTTAGCAAGTTCTATTCCATACAATTTACTTTAGTTGCTTTTGCTTGAACACTTTACGGTACGCAGAGTAGAGTAGAAACCCAAAGACCCTCTACAGCACTATCACTATTTGCTACTACCGGCCGCTAATCATCTCCACAGCGCGCACGTGTGAAGGTAGGATTCTGAAGAGGTATTTGTATTCTTTCACCAATTTACGTAATTACGAGCTTCCTTCTTTGTCAACGGCAGTTCCCACATATCCAACAACACGCATTGCCCTTGTCTCGTATGTCATCACGAGCCGTCGCTCAAACATCTATCTAGGATCAAAACCAATCTCATCTCTTTCACTGCTAGCTGTGTCGACTACTAACACCTTACTTAACTCAAATCACAGCCGATAACAACACATCCTTAACGTATGAACTGCCTTCCATCATGTTGCGCTCCCCATCACGACCAATAAGGCGCAGGTGCACCCAGCTCTTCGATTTCCACGCCTGCCAACTCTACATACAGAATAGGATGACACACCAAAAATGCACTAAATTCTGCAACTTACGTCCGCGCACCAAGTTTTAACACTATTGTGCTTTAAGAGGCTCAAAAGAAGCCAAAACATGAAACATTAATTAGGACACAAAATTACTACTGCTACAAGTCACCAAAGTCACTACCACGCTTCGTTTAGTTGTCAGACACTGTACTGTACACCACCAAGGCTACACCGGTCCGCGTTAGTACTCTTGCAGTCTTCAGTTTTATTACAACGCTTTTTCAGGTTCGGTAGGCTGTCTATTATGGACGGTGCTTGGCCGCAAGTTTTTAAAAAGCTTGCTATCTCAGAAGAGTAGGTAATTTGTGTAGATGGTGTCGGTCGGAAGTGTTAGTGATGGCGGTAACGGTATCGATCGATATTGTTGGTTATCTCGGTCTTACCCACTTTTACCATTTTCTTGTAACTTGGAGCTGGAATTCTGTTTAGACTGTGCAAACTACGTAGCATCTACGGGAGGAACGTAGCGGAAAGGGAATATCGAGTGGGAGATGCGGTGGTAATGATATTTACAACGAATTATTTAAAAATCAAATTAGGTACATAACGAGTCACTAAAGGTAAATCATTACACCACCATAAAATTCCATTCTATTAGTTGAAGAGAGGAAAATTCCTTAACAGTCTAGCCACTTCCGGTGGCTAAGTTAACACTAATTTGAGTTTAGTTTTTATTTGATTACCACAGGTGATGATTCACCGTTCATTAATCGTCTATAAGCAGCAAAAGCTGAAGGAGAGAACAAACCTGCATCGAAGACTTTTATGTTTGCTAGTTGCAGATTAACGTTAAAAAGGTCTGAAACGCCGTTTCTTCTTTGCATTCATGTGGATCCAGCGATCACTACCACCGAAATATGTAAATTCCATAAAATTTGGCACCTGGGTTTCGTCTGTCCATTTTTGTAAAATTGTCACAGTACCAAACGCTGCTTACTATAGGAAAAAATCGATTCTTCAGTAGTGGTTTGATTGCTTTGTTGGATGATGTATGGAGAGGTGCATGGACGCAAAAAGTAAGCGCGAAAATTTAAACATTTTTCCATTCCAATATTAACTGAAATTGTCCTGCACGGTTTAGCTTTTACGGCGCAGCGCGGCGGTAGATTTTGTAAGGCATCGGCAAACGTCAAGTCTATTTCCTGTAGATACCAGAGTTTATTCTAAGAGATCGCTAGATCTAGGTGATTACGTGAAGAAAACGGTGCACCAAGAGTTCGAGGCAGCACCGCTAGGTTTCTGTAGGATTAATAAACAACTAGCAAGAATAACCTCTGGTGCAGGTTAAGTCGTGGCTTTTTTGAAATTCATTTACAGTCAGTTAGCAATTTTCAACCCAAGCGAGAGTGGTATCTAAGGCAAGTTCAAGCACTAGGGAAATGTAGAAGAGGGCGGGTTTGCAAATCAGTGTTGCTGATGGTGTGGATCGGTCGATGATGTGTTTCTGTCAAAGAACGGAAAAATTCAACTGTCTTCATCGGATCGTCGCCGTCGTTGATTTTTGCCAAGGCAGAAATTGTTTAGAAGCTTTTTCTTTTTGGCTGACTAGATGTAATCGTTAAGTAAGTTCGTTACGTGATGATATAGTAGTGGCAGTGTTGACAAAGACAGCTTAGTAATCTGATGGCAATTGGTAACGATGGAGTGTGATGCTAGAGTTTGTGGGGGCACTAATGATGATGGTGATCACTGACTTTCAGCAGATGTTGTAGTTGTGGATGGCAATGGTTAAACATTGGTTGTGATTTAATTAGTTTCAATGAGTTGTCTCCCGTCTGGATGATTTCTCATCCTCGTATTTGGAAATGAAGTTGAACCTGCGTAACCTTGGACGAACACAGGAAGTCGACCAAAGTGGATCTGTAGAGTTGCGTCTGCTCTCTTCAAACATAGGAGATTGTGGGCGTCGTGCTGGCCAAAAGGCCCTAAACCTGGAATGAACGTTTAATGACTCTGACACCCACGTTACAAGGACTTCCAAATCCTGACCGACTCGAATAGAAAAAAAAGAAGAGACCAGTTTCTTTAAACCATCAGGCAACACATATAACTGCCGGTTTCACTAGAAATGGATAGATAAATATTTATGATTATGCTCTGCTGCTTGGATATTCGTGAAGTGCAACCCTGTTAATGTGAGAATCTTCTGGCAGACATGGTTGGTTGGCCAGCGCGGAGATGTGATGGATATTGTTAGAACTAAGCAACTAAGATGGTAGTCGTCGGATCTGAGAAAATTTCTCAAAGACAAAGATGTGTGTCGGGCAGCGTTATGGTCTGAGGACGTGTGTCTATTTGTCCTACAGCGGGAAGAAGATGCACAGGAACACTGACACGGAAGAGCCACTACCATTATTTGCATACGACCGGACACCACGCAGAACTGTTTCATCGGAGATGATAATAATCTAAATGTTCTCTTGCCAGGTTGTTTCATTAAAGGCGGGTATAGGCCATAGAGCACGTTTTAATGAGTATTGACAAAAATCTAAAGAGAAATGAAATTGTACAACTAAATCGTATGGAATATGAATCTAGTTACACGATGCGGCATTGTAAGCATGCGCTTATACCTGATATTCAACAGGTGCACTTACAACCTGAACATTGATTCAATATTAAGAAAAATAGAAATAGAAACTTAAACGTATTCAAAAAGACATAACAAATGATACCAACTGACTGTCGGTTTTATACTTTTCCAATACGATACCCATAATAATAAACAATGCTGCAATAATCCAATTAGGAGCAGGTGTTAATTCCCCTTTTCAGAGTGATCAAGTGTAATTTCATCGATTTTATACACTGACATTGTAACAGGATTTCTAAGTTAGTTATTTTGGTGGGTTCAGCAATGATTGGATCAAGTTGATGGCGATTGAGTCATAAATGATAGTATTAGTCATGAAGGTCTGTTGTTAATTGAAAAATGAGTGAACACATTGTTGGTTGTTTATACGTTAGAGGGTACTTTGAAATTGAATTTACATTCAAATTTGTAACTCGGTGGAATTTTTCAAATTTTACGAATAACAGTTTTTATCAAACATTTGAAAAACAAATTCTAAAATGAAATGTAATGTATTTAGAAAAAGAAGGAAACCTACGATGTTGACGATTGTATCTACCACTAACGTGACAACAGGATTTTTAAGAATAGCAACAACTAATAAACTTGACAACGTTGCAAACTCTGCAAACAATTAAATTATGCAAAACTTGAACTTTGATGAAATTTGTAATTTACATTTGTAATAGTAAGACCGGTAATTATAAATGGCGGCGAGAAATCATTACCAACTTCAATTAGTTGAAACATCTAGGTTGTGGTTTACGTCGAAGATATTCTAACGTCATAATTTATTAATTAGTCTTGAGTTTGAAGCGGTAGCTATTTCAAATTTCTATTTGTGTGATGTATAAAATGTAATGGTATCTTAGTTTTAAATCAAAGTTATTGCCCTGGACTTCCAGTTTGAATTTGTTTAGGAAAAAGATTCGCTTTCAATTCAATTTTCAAGATTGTCTTGCCTTGACTTTATTTATTTTCGGATCCCGACGTTTTTAAATGAAAAGCGTCTGAAGAATTCAAGGAAAAACATATTAAGGGAATTTATAAATTTTCTAGTTTCAGATTTTCTCTGTTAATGTTTAAGAATTTCTCACATAAATCAAAAACATTTTTTGGGGGAGGAACAGAGTGAAAAACAATACCGATTAAAGTTATATGTTTTTAAGGAACCGAAAGGTTAAACTAAGTTTTAGGCAAAGATTTATTAAAGAAGTTTTTGTAGAGCTGATATCGAGTTTCTTTAAGTATTTTCTTCCCTTCTTCAATATCCACTTTATTAAAGGGATTGCAAGAAAATGTGAGGTGAATTAATATTTTTTTTTAAATTTTTTTTCTTCTTAGCACTTGAGTCTGACATTCTAATGAGATTAACTTGAAATTCTATCTTTACCTGGAAATTACCTGCTTATCCCTCGTTTTATATTTATTTTGTAATTCCGTTTTTAAGATCTGATATTTTCTTGGTTTATTAAGGTATTTCCAGGGAATTTTTCTTGGTGAATATTAATTCGTCATCATTATCGTTGTATAACTGGAGGTTGACTGACTGAAAGGAAATTCGAGTTTTTATGCATTTGAAGTTGATGCTTGCTCCAGGTGTATTTTTGGTAATACTGCAGAAAATTAACTTTTTTTAATTTAATTTTAAGAAAATGTTAGTGATGTTAGTGATGTTAGCTCCCCTTAAGAAAACCTACCCCGCATACCAAATTGCAACACCAAGTACATTTCAAGAACCTAAAAAATTTAATTCAACAGACCCAAGTTTTAGAATAATTCGAATTTAGTGCCTTTATTTTGCCGAATGCTTCCAGAATTGCAAACAAGTTGTGACTTCAGAAGCAAGGGCATCTTGATTACAGCTTACGATACAGATATAACCGTCGTGCCGACACCGCAGCCGGATACACTTTTCTAACCTGTACTCGCACGCAATATGCAACGTTGTAATGACGAGGACAACAAAATCAGCTTCATTCACGACGTCTACTACAGTGTTGTCAGCTGTAAAAAACTTTTTTCTCCACTTATGTACCAGAAATGTTGCCAATAACGGTATCAAAATCCCCAAAGGGAAGAAATGGCATTATATAACAGGCTTTCTTCTCCGAGTGTACACATTTCGGTCTGATAACGCGCGTGGCGCACCGGTGCTAAAAAGTACGGGAACATCCAACACCCACCGCATTCTGTGAATGAGGGGCGCAGGGCCGGATTCACATCCTCCACGGCTTAAGGACGTACTATCGCACCACTCCACAACGACCGTCGGACTTCAAGAATTTGAGCCTTTGAGGGCCGCGACTGCTACATATTTCAACTCACGGCGCGGTAAATGTAACGAAACGGCCGCTTTACCACACCAGTCCGAAGCCTGCGTGGGGGCGTAGGTCCAGACACCACCACATATCAGCCTTCTCCGATCTGTCCCGGGTAGCTAACGGGACAGTTATCAGCACCTTCCTTTCCCACTTAAGTCCCTGAGCCCGAGACTTCTCAGGGCACCAACTCCACCGCTTCCGGAAATTTGCCGCCCGCCCGTCGCAGCGTTCTCCACCAACAACCAACCACCTATCCCTCTAATACAAATTTCTCTCTTCCCACCTCCGTGGCGCCAACCACGAAGGTTGTGATTCTGAAAGGAACCGTTCTTTGCAATTAAATCCAAACAACAGTCCTGCATTTCTTTGCTTCCACTTTGGTACGGGGCAACCACCAACCACTACTATCGACGAGGGCAATCACCAACATCCGCGAGGGCAACCACCAACGGAGAGGCGACCACCACCGCTTACGGTGCCAACTGCCACCTACATCACCAACACGAGTCATGAAGAACACCATCCACTCCAAGACCGCCACGAAGTACGCGTTTCAATCTACCAAATCTACATTCTCCAGGCCACAGAAAAATTGAGTTTTCTACGGCCAGCCACCTTTGGTAGCATTTTGCGTTGAGCAGCTGAGCAGCTGAGTGTACGCTCGGCAGGATTGTGAAAAGGCCAGATTTTCTTAGTTTTGACCAGGACAGTATCAAACCTGGTTTAAACCATCCAAAAAGGGTTTAATCCGACCAAACACGATTAAAATTGACCGTGATTTTGTTTTGACGTCGTCTAGATACGTAATGTTTCAAGTCTTCATCATAAAAGTAAAACGTAGATAATTTATTGTTTCTGCTAATTAGTATAAATTACAACAGGTTGAATATTTCGCTGAGTATTTAGCTTTTGTAGCGGTAAATGGAACTGTGCCGTCGCGGACTTTTAAGTTTCCTACATTCACTCGTGGAATGTAACATGAGTAATAATAGGCTGAATGAAAATCCAATTATAAGCAAAGCAGTGGTGATGAAGCAAGGCTGCGACAGCTCTTATTCACAAACCTTAGACCTACAAGGTTAAGGCAAGTGATCTTGGTGAGGTAGATGGTAAACCAATCTGTAGTGATACGCACGCGACTTCCACGTTTTAACCATAAGCCATAACTAGAACAGTGTCTGCGTTTGCATGTAAGATAGAGAACTTATGACCCTGGCAGTTGGTCCTCTCAAAGTATAGGTGTCAAGGAAAGATTAGATATAATAAACACCAAAAACAGTTTCATCTTTCTTACATACAATAAGCTGGAAGTTATCTACATCAAAATAGCTACTAACTGCGCTGATAGTTTTATTAAAAACTAGAGTATCTGATGAAGGATGTTGTTCAGACCACAATTAGCTTTGATATAACAAAACTTCAGAAACAAAAGATGATATAGTAGAAGAAATGCTTAAGGCTCTTAATCAAGATCTTCAGAGGGTTTATGATAACATCAAAGGCAGATAAAGTCTTAAAGCTCCTGCAAAGTAAATCAAAAAGGCAATAATTACAGCCAACAGTAAAAACTGTCTTTAAACAGAAAGAAACGTAACCAACACAGCTGAGCGTAACGAGGATCCCTCTAGAAAGAGAAAACCGATACACAAACTGTTCAACAGAGCATAAACAAAACTAAGGCCAAAACAAATGTTCTGCAGAAAACACTGTGAGGAGTTTCATAGTATTCCACTAGGTACTCTCAAAATAAAGGCAGAAAGTCGTTACGATTCTGGAAGTTTCAACAGGTGGCTACACAGAAACAGGGTGAGGCAATGGCGGAACAGCTACTAAAGGCTCATTTTTGAATTTAAGGATTGAGAATTAATTACATAGATGCATTTCATTATGAGAATAAACTCAAAGGATATTACTCTAATAAGCATTAGTTAGAAGGGTAGCTCAAAATTTCCTAGGGGTACCAGAACGACTTCTGGCTATCCGCTGGCTATAGGCCTAAATTTTATGTTTAAGTCTTGCGTTCTCAGTTAAAACTATCTAATCTTATTTATGCAATTTAAAGCTCAAAAATGTGTGATTAATTTCAAAAAACTCTGCTTGCTGAGTACTGTCCTAGACGAAGAAAATTCAAAGAAAAAAAATATTTTATTTTCCGGAATAATTAAATCACATACTCGTTTTACTGAGTTGGCACAATTAGATGACAACATATCGTAGAACAGACAAATGCCATAAGAATGTGTTCAAGAATCACGAAGCTAATTTTCTTTTATTGCAGAAATTCTTTTGAGTCCGTTTTCTTTTGTGGTCCGATTGACTGATAACACCCGCAAGATGTTAGATGGAGTTCTGTCGGTATTCTTTAAAACTATTCATTGTCCAGTTTATATTTTTTTGTACCGTTCTTTGATTGCCTATATCTGTGCGTCTCGAGGCAGTCGCCTTCATTGGCTTCAGGTCTGAGGTTGGTCCTGGACATGTTAACTTTTGGCCGTATCGTGGTTATTCGTCGAATTATCAAAAATAATAAAATTTGTAGGGAATTATCTTCCAGCTGTTCTAAGCTTACTTCAAATTATGCAGGGTGTACTGTAGTAAGGTTAGGTGATATGCCTAATGTCCTATGAATAAGAAAAGGACACTTTCAATCTGGGTTTTCGTCTATCCACCGAAAAATTTTTAAAAATTTTAAGAGGTAATTACTCGTTTTCATCTTAGTTTAAATATAATTCATAACACTTTTTGAAACGTACGTAATTGTGTAAAATATAGATAGCTTTGACGATACATACACCTACCTCCACTTCAAAGAGTCTATGGATTACGCGCCATTTTTGGGTTAATATTCCAAATGCATTTTCCACAACCCTATACGCTCGACATAATCTCTTACTAAATTTCCTTTTTTTCATTTCATCTTGATCGACGGTCAGGAAAGAGTTGCAAACACGTGGAGGAAAAGCTTCGTTTCCTATTAGTATGCAAACTGTAAATTAAACTTGATTGGGCAAAGGTCTACCTTCTAGAATATTAAGTGTTCTGTTACTCGTAGTTGATTCTTCAAAAAACCCCCCGTTACTGTTTTTACCGTACAGCTAACAGAACAATGGAAAATCCTTGCAAGTAGCAAAAATAATTAGAACCTGATTTATCTGGGCATTTTATTGTGACATTGTTTCCGTCGATATTGCCGATACAATTCGGAAACGATCATTTGTCATAGAAGCCAGCTATGATTGATTCCCATATTGGTTTTGTTGGTTCAGACATGTACGTGGGTCATTCAATTATAAACCGGAATCTATTTGTAATGTTTTATTAATTACAATTTTTTAAAAATTTCTTTACGTATCCTCCATCAATAGAAATACAGTTTCTCCACCGGTTTGGTAACGCATTAATTCCTGCATCATAAAAAGATGGCGGGCGCTCCAAGAGCTCTTCTACTTCTGCGTCATCGTCAGAATTCTGTCCTCCTAACGTCTTCTTCAGTGGCCCAAACAGGTGAAAGTAACGTGGTGATAAGTCAGACTTGTAAGGAGAGTGCTCAAGGGTTGTCCAATAAACTCTTCCGTTCCATACTCGTTCTCTTGCTTTCTGGTGTGTAGTAGTGAACCCACGTCTCATTATACGTCACAATTGTATTCAAGAATGCTTCTCCTTTTGCAAAACAATTCAAAAGCCTCTGACAGTTGTTTTTTCGGGCACTTTTTTGTAGAGACGCGGGACCCTCCTCACTGACACTTTGCAGAACCCAAGATGTTCTGAAAAATTGTGCTCTCAGCTGCAATGATGCTCGACCGCGGACGACGTTTGTGACTTGCATCGTGACCACTTCGAGATTGTTCGGCCCAATCATACACCTGTATCCTAGACAGTGTTGCACCCCCAAACTGTACTTTCAGTCGGGTAAAAGTCTGATTCGATTTAATGCCTTCGTTGGAGAGAAATTAACTGACAATGCGTTGCGCAACAGACGACGGTACTTCTTGCTCACTCATGGTGCCACCGACAAGCGTAGACCTTGGAAGGAGAGCACAGCAGGGTCTCCCCTCTTCAGCCACCCCACCCAACTAGCTTGATAGCCCCAGCCACGCCTTTCACTTTTTGCAGTCTCAAAGCCACAATTTCGGTTTATATTTGAATAACCCAAGTTCATAGGCTGTAAACGGTTCCAAATTGCCGAACAAACTTCCAAAACGATGGCACTTATGGTTCTAAATTCTATTTGAAAACTATGGCCAATGGTGTTGAAAGAATCTCCGTTCGCTAAAAATCTGAAAACATTCATGTACTAATAAATATATTGTTTACTGCAGTTGTTGCTGTGTCTAGGTACAGTGAAAACTAGCAAAAACTGACTCCAACATTTCAAAACAGCCTCTTCTTTAGCAACAGGTCAAAGCAAATGACAACACTGAGCAGCCAACTGAACAACAAAAAAAGGGTCTCAAGAAGAAGATTTAGTACGTGAGAAAATGTGGCATTAGTTCCGCAAGGAACACTTGCAAAAATTCGAAAACGAAAACAGGAGGAAAAGAATTCACAATCGTAATCAGTGGAACAAGTGCCAAAACACCTAGAAAATAAACAAAGCAGCTGTAATTCTACCTTTGACAATCAAAGCTTCACCTCGAAGACAGAAACTAGTTAAAGTTAAATTTTCAACAAATCCTGATTGAGAAGGAACTGGCACAACAAATAAAAAACAAAAAAAATGACTAAAGAAAGAACTTGTTAACGGTTAGCAGACCAAGCACTTATACAGTTTTATTGGGCTAATCATCACTCATGAGTCTTGTCACCTTCTGGATCAAAAACGTGTTCCAATTTTCCTTTTCTGTGAGAAGCATTCCTAATCCATCTGTATCTTGGTATGATGAATTTGGGTCATCGCTGAACAGACCTTAACCAAATGAAACTGGGAACTGTCAATGGAACTCTCCTTCCTGTATTGATATCGTGTATACATATTCTTTGTTTCTGTCTTTGTCTTCATCTAAAAGAATAGGTAATAACAATGCTTCTTCCTTCACATCGTATTTAGCGCCCACTTCCGTATTTTCACAGAAACAAGTCAACATAGCGCTTTGCTTAAGCACATTGCGTATGGTGTGCGCAGCTGTGAACGCTAGCGTGATCGTCACAACTACCGCCACTGCTACCGCTTCTGCGTTGGTTTGCGCTTTGCTTTACAAAATCGTTGCCAAAAGAAACATGGCAATACATACCTTACCGATGTTACTAAAAACATCAAAGATAAAATTGGTACGAATTGATAACCTTCGGGTGAGGTATATTTGCAAAGTTACGCCTCGTTGAATTTTTCTCAAAATGAAGGAGAAACTATGACCTAAAACATTGTATTTAAAAATTCAGTAGACATAAATCTGCCGAACAGACCGTGATCTTCCTATATGGCTCTTTAATTGCTTTTTATATTACGCACGCACGTACGAAAATCGAGTCAAATTGATCAGATATATGGATGGATTGCAGTACTCTATTGCATCAAGTTTGTAAGTAACATAATTATTTATATACAAGGCATAATCCCTCCTTTAAATTGGCAACACATAATACAGCCGACTGTGCATCTCGAGGAATAAGTATCACGTGTAACGGTGGGCAGCAATAAGAAAAAGCTAGAAAAAAACGGCAGCAACCTCGAGATCCTGCTGATAAGAATATTTTTTAACAACAAGACTCAGACACTTAAACGCAAACTATTAAGACTAAAATGAGAATGTACTAACAACTGCCTAATAGATCTAATAGCTGATAGTGAAACTGAATACTCATCATTGAAAGCAACTAAGAAATGCAAAAGATCTGCCATACAATATTCATGCAATCAGCAAAAAGCAGATCTGTTTGCTGATCATCTTTAAACCAAATAAAAGTCAAAATTCGAGTGTACTATCAAAAAAGTGAAGAAAACCCAAGGAAGTTTTAAAATCCTAAATAGTTCCAGCTTTCGAGCTTATCAAGAAAGAAATACTCAAAGTCTTTTCCAAAAAAGGCATAGTCAAAGTAACCTACCTAATTAATACATTTTTGAAGGCTTAAGATTTGTACCAACCAGTGGAAGGTGGGCAGAGGTCATCAATCTCCAAACGGAATTTCGTTTCAAAATTACTTGAAAAGATTTTTATTAAAAAGCGAATTATCAAGTTGGATTTACAAGCAATCAACTAGAGAGCAGGCACGTAGAAGTACCAACACGATCGAGAAGTGCTGAGGAGAAAACAGGGTTTACTCAGCTTGCTCAAGCATTTGATAAAGTGTGGCACAAAGGTTTCATTCAAAGGCTAAACAAAATGTTACCCAAACCTCATACAGTCTTAGATTTCTGATAGACTGTTCGGGATAAAGCAAGTACACCCATATTCGAAACTCGAAGAGATTAGAGCTGGAATTTCACAAGGCAATGAATTCTGCTAGCTACCTTTGTGACAAGGAGCAACTAAACGCATCATTGAATTCATGTCCAACAAAGAGAATTCAAATCCTTCAAATTGTTACTCATACAAAATAAATTAAGGGGTTAACGCAATTATGTAAATATTTATGCCACACGAACGTTAATAAAAAGCAAACAAGTTTATTGTTATCATTTTTTATGGTTCGAGTTCGTAAGTCATTTGAAAGCATCGTTTCCATTAGGAATTAAAGAATAAATTCAGTGCGCTTCTGATTTCTCATTAAGAAAACATTTTATTGCCTCATTCATCATTTATTACGCAGATTAAAATTACTAAAACGCAACGCACGCCTTCTGATAAGATAAACTTATTAATAATGTATGTTTTTTCTTTACTTACATAACCTCAAAATAGGGCCTATAGAAATTCATAAACTTTTTATTGACGATCCATCAGAATTGATGAACATCAATATATTATGACAGTGTATATAAATCTATGGATTAGCCACGACCGGTTTAGAGAAATTTTGTTTGTTAATTGATTAGCACGGAAAAAAGATTGATAAAAAAAAGGCAAAACAAAAGTAACGATTTAGTGCAAGAGAAAAAATGCCTCTCATCAAGCAAATGAATTGGATTCGTGTGCCTTACAAAAAGAGGAAAAAGTGAAACAGGGGATGATCATGAATGAATTATTTATTAATGACTCAATTTATCAGAACAATGAGTCGTAGAAATCAGTATTACGTTTCCCCTTTAATGATAAAATAAGTAAAGAATGGTTTATTTATTAAATTTGTCTCGCGATTCCTATTATTAAAACATATATTATTCAGGAAGACATACGAGCTCAAACCGTAAATTAAAATAAATGAACTGACTGCGTAGCATTAGCATAATTAAGACTAAATGAAATTTGGATATGAGACTATTAATATTTATTGTTTCGATGCGTATTTTATAATTTTCTAAATTGCTTTTGGCTGCTGCAGAAATAAGTACAAATAGACTTTTATTATACAAACGTAAACTTTAATAGAAATAAGTTGTATGTAGTAATTACTTAATTAGAAAGTTAAAAGAGTTATCAATATTATTTTACTACTGCTCATTGCTTGCATTAACATAACAGAATTTTGTTTATTTTTTCTTTTCCCAAACAGCATTTCCTGAAGATCAATATTAGCTACCATCTCTTCTTTTATTAACGTTTCCAGCGGGTATATTCGATTTTATTTAAATTGAGTTTAATAGAATGTTATTACGGTTTAAAATCCCTCAATATTATTTACCTTTGGAAAAAATCTCGCGATGTACATAAAAGTGTGTGTTGCTTATTTTATAACCTTTAATGTTTATTTAATTGATTGTTACTGTGTGCTGTGTTGGGATTAATTAAATTAATCTTTGTAAACTAAAGGCAAATTTCGGTGGGAATTAATAAACTGTGGAAAGTCTCAGTTCTAAATGTTATGGAAATGTTCGCGTATTGTAAAAACTGATATTAGCATAGCAAGACTCTACCCCAAAACTTAAAGCGCCCCAAGAAAAACTCAGATTTTTGCGCCATTCCTAGTTTACGAGAGCGCAACTCGACTCGTTTTCTTTATTAGCCATAGATGACCCGTTGAAAGGCACAAATCTACCCGGTTCGTATTTAACTTTTATTAAGAAAGTTAATGGAAGACAAAACTCGAGCTATGGTCACCCACCAAAATCGCACGTTGAGTGGCTCAGCCTAACACGTGTTTGTGCGTCTGCGCTCTTTGAATTAACATACGTAAATATCTAAACTATCTTATGTCTCTGTGCCCTGAAACAGCCTCCTTAATTACTTAACGTCTGTACCCTGCCCTGTGTGTATGGGGAAATAAACTTGGCAGTTGTCAAATTAAATTTTTCAAATATTCTTGATATTTTACAATAAGATATCGCTGTATAATTACATTCTAATTGGCATATGCCATTTATTAGCTTTCATAGGCTTCTGTTCTAAACCTACTAATAAATCTACCTTTAGACGAGTGAATCCTATTCGAAAAGCCGTTCTAATCACCCAAGCCATTATTATGCTCTTTAGATAAAAATCAATCCAACGCAACGTTAAAATTAGGTTGTTTGGTGTATCTGCTCCAAAATTAGTTTCCGCTAATAAATCTGCCTGTATGCAAGTTCATAGAGTGAAGACAGGGATAACTTCAAGCCATAATCGTGATGGAAAACACATACGTCTGCACATTCTCTCAGACAGAAGAAACGGAATTATCTTCAAGCCATAAGTACCAAAGAACAGTATAATGATTTAGTAACTACTGGGGTAAAGACGTATGTTTGTTCCATCGCTATTATAAATTGAAGTTAGGTCCTTATTAACTCTACTCGGTCCGGAGAACAAGTCTTGCTCTCCAAGCCATTACCCTGCTACTTAGCAACGGTCGTATCAACGTTAAAGCTAAGTTGTATACTTTTTCTAACCCAAAATTGGTTTTTGCCTAAACCCCGAAGGGTCATTTTAACATCCAAGCCATTATTCTGCTTGTTAGAAGAGATCATGCCAATGTTAAAACTAAATGGTTTAACGTTTCTGTACAATATTGATTTTTGGTTAATAAATTTGCCTCTGTACCAGTCAATTTGGCCCGAAGGGCCATTCTAACCGTTTAAGCCATTATTCTGCTCTTCACCAAAAATTATATATATATTTACAGGCACAATTATGTTACAGTAAATTAATACTGTAAATTGTTGACAGCTCTCTGCTGTATTCCTGTTTGCCTTCTCCAAACCTCTCTATTCATGGCGTAGCGGGCTTCCATCCTTTCTCCGATGCCTCCATTTCATGACCGTCGCGGACTCCCTCTTTTTTTCTTCCTAACGGTTTCCACTAATAAACTCGTTTTGGCCAACGCTCGTCCGTCATTCTTAAAAGGTGTCCGTGCCATTTTAGGCTTCTTCTCTCAATTCTGTTCACAACTGTATCCTTTGCCTTTATTATAGTTCTAACTTTTTCGTTTGTTCTTCTCTCCAATCTAGATATCCTAGCACTGCTTCTCAAATAGTTCCTTTCCACCGCGCACAATCTTTTTCTCATCTCCGCATTCAGCGTCCATATTTCTGGCCCACAGCACATCACAAATTGTACGACAGTTTGGCCTATTCTTTTTTGTTTTGATGGATATATCTCGGTCCCACCAAAGAAGTTGCTTTGGTTAATTCGTTCTTTTATTTCTGTATTTCCCAACCCATTTCTGTCAATGTACGCTCCGAGGTATTTAAACCTATCTACTTGGTGCACCTCAACGCTGTCATTGATCAGGACTTCAAACCTTGCCTCTGAGTCTATCGTTAGATACTCGGTTTTTCTTAAGGTTTACCTGTAGGCCCAATTTTCCATATTCAGTATATAATCTTCGGATGATGAATTCTAGGTCGAAAGAATCTTGGTATGAAACCATCTATTCTTTTATTCGCATGATTTGTTTTTATATGGGATATGATTTTCCATACTTCTGTGGTTTGTGATTCCCCTATACAGTTTTCTATTTGAAAACATTTCTATTCCCACGTATTATCCTTTACCTCTTTTATTTTTCCTCGGTTCTCTATTTAGTGTTTGTTATTTTTCTCTGTTATGAGTAGCTTAATTGACTAACCATTTCTTGTACGCTTCATTCTTTTTCAGTATCACTTGTTTTACTTCATCTGTTATTTGGTGGGTTTGCTTCTCTTCTTTTTTTGCCTTCTGTGCTCAGTTTTTTTTCTATTTTTGCAATTATATCTTTAAGGTTGCCATTTTTCTTCTCGATGCGCTCTTTGCATTGTATGTTTCTTGGCTCTAACTCTAGTCTTCGTTGAAAGGGATTGTAGATACTTTCCTGCTTCAGAAGATACAATTTAAATCTTTTTCCATGGATAGTTTCGCCTGTCTCTTCTTGTTCTAGGTTTTTTACTATTGGATGTCTTTGGTTGTAGGGACAAACTATTTTAGCCACCAGCAGATAATGATCTGAGCCATAATTTGACTCCCTCGTTATTCTAGATTTGGTTTCTGACGCGTTATTAGGTAATCAATAATTGATTTCTGATTGTCATTCCCAGGTGTACCAATGAATACCTTTATGACGGAAGTAAGAATTCAAAATTTTCAAATTGTACTGTTTGCACAGTTCTATTAAAATTTCTCCGGAGGCATTTATTACGTTTTTCCCAGCATTTATTCTTGACTCCACTCTAGCATTGAGACCTCTTGCTATTAAAATTTCCTGGTGTGCTTTTATTGTAGATAATACTTGTGATAAGTCCCAGTAAAAGTTATCTTTGACTTGTTGAGGTGAGTCATCTGTTGGGGCATACACTCCGATGACTACAGTTTCAAATCCAAACAAGGACACAGTTGCTGTAATGATTCGTTCTGATATAAATATTGATAGTCTTTCAGGTATTTTTTGAAACTTTTTTAAAGAGAAAAGCCAGCCCAGTTCGAGCATGCTGACTTATTTACACCATATTTTTGTAACCTTTTCCTTTCTTCTTCGTTTTGGTCAGTATTGTAATATCCATTTGTTGTTTTATAATTCTTGAAAGATTTCTGTAGTCTTGTTTGTCATGCCTTGTATGTTCCAAGTTTTAATTTTGAGAATCCTTTTCATAGCCAGTTACCGTTTCCGTTTATTTCCGTCCCTTTCCCAAGGCCTGGCTTTTGGTGTTTTAGCTTCATTATGATTTTCCGCGGATGAGTTGCTTGCCCATTGCTCAACCCCCTGTCTAGGAGAATCAGGGATTTTCCTGTAGGGGTTACCTCCTCTTAGCCAAACTGTTCCAGTTTTAAGGCGCCAGAAATTCGCCTTTCACACTTTTTCATTCGTTACATAACGTACACTCATTGTACACCATGTACCTACCCATCGGTTATGTGGCATAACATGGCTTCGAGGACATGACAGTAGGACTTGTTGGCAAAGCTAAGTTCTATTGCTAGAACCCCTAACTCGGGTTAGGAATCAGTGGGTATTTCTTGGAGTTTTATTGCGATTAACGTATCGGTCACCATTCCCGCCTCTAAGACCTTTTACCAACCTTTAACCTTAGCAAAAATTATACTAACTTTAAAACTAAATTACTTGGTATTATTACTGCAAAATTAGCTTTTGCTGATAAGTTTGCCTTTATACGAGTCAATCTGATCCGGAACGCTATTCAAGCCATTATTATGGTGCTTAGCCAAAATTAATTGTATGGTCTTTCGTATCTAAAATTAATTTTTGCTGATAAATCTGTGTTTATAAGAATCAAATTGGCTTCAAGGGCCATTCTAATTACCAAAACTATTAATTTGTACAAATCATACTAACCGTAAAACCAAATTGTTCGGATGGTTAGAATGGCCATTTGAAGGCGAATCGACTTCTATAAAGGCAGATTTACAATGGAAAACCAATTTTGAAATACAAAGACTAAGGAATGTAGTTTTAACATTGGTGTGAGTTTTGCTAAGTATTACAATGGCCCTTTGGGACGAATTGACTTATATGAAGGCAAATTTATCAGCAAACACTAATCTTGTAATAGAAAAACCAAAACATTTAGTTCTAACGTTGATATGGTTTTTGCTAAAAAGCAGAATAACGCTTCGGGTGGTTTGCATAGACTTTCGAGGCGAATTAACTCTTATCAAGTCACATTTACTAAGAAAAACCAATTTTGAAACAGAAAAACCAAACAATTTAGTTTTAAAGTTGGTATGATTTTATCTAAGAGACAGAACAACGCTTCGAGTGGTTTAAATGGCCCTTCGGGGTGAATTAACTCCTATAAAGTTACATTTACTAGGTAAAACCAATTTTGAAACAGAAAAACCAAACAATTTAGTTTTAAAGTTGGTATGATTTTAGCTAAGAAGCAGAATAACGCTTCGGGTGGTATAAACGGCCCTTCGGGGCAAATTAACTCCTATCAAGTCAAATTTACTACGAAAAACCAATTTTAAAACAGAAAAACCAAACAATTTAGTTGTAACGTTGGTATGATTTTATCTAAAAAGCAGAATATGGCTTCGGGTGGTTTAAATAGCCCTTCGGGGCGAATTAACTCCTATAAAGTCAGATTTACTATGAAAAACCAATTTTGAAACAGAAAAACCAAACAATTTAGTTTTAACGTTGGTATGATTTTAGCTAAGAGGCAGAACAACGCTTCGGGTGGTTTAAATGGCCCTTCGGGGCGAATTAACTCCTATAAAGTCAGATTTACTACGAAAAACCAATTTTGAAACAGAAAAGTCAAAAAATTCAGTTTTAAAGTTGGTATGATTTTAGCTAAGAAGCAGAATAACGCTTCGGGTGGTTTAAATGGCCCTTCGGGACAAATTAACTCCTATAAAGTCAGATTTACTACGAAAAACCAATTTTGAAACAGAAAAGTCAAAAAATTCAGTTTTAAAGTTGGTATGATTTTAGCTAAGAAGCAGAATAACGCTTCGGGTGGTTTAAACGGCCCTTCGGGGCGAAATAACTCCTATCAAGTCAGATTTACTACGAAATGCTAATTTTGTAGCAGAGAAACCAAACAATTTGGTTTTACGTTGGTATGATTTTTGCTGAGAGTCAGAATAACGGTTGGCGTGGTTACAATGGCCCTTCGGGTCAAACGGAATCCTATGAAGGTAGATGTATCAGCAAAAACTCTCAAAGTTGAAGTTTTGCAGAGGATCCCTTTTACTTATTATCTACGTTGGCAACTTGCGCCTCAGTAAATGATAGCGGTCCCTTTCGTATTCATTCTACTTATCTAGCGATTTATAAATGAAATGTTTATTTTGATAGACAATTGGCCTTAATAACTATCTTGCACTTATTGAGGAATTGCAGGCAGCTCGTAGAGTTTCCGAGTTTGATCTCTCTATTTATTTAATCGTACTTATTAAAAGGATGTTTCAAGAAGGTACTAAGCATTTTAAAGCTCTAAGTTAAGCTTATATGTTACAGGTAAGTAGTGAAACATTATTCGAGTGATAAAGGTAGGTCCATACATCACCCTGTCAACTGTGATCGACGCGGGACAAAATACTGTTTTTTAATACTCAAGTGTAAGAATATTTACTAATTATATTATTATTGATTTTCTGTTATTTTAAGTCGACTCTGTAATATTAACTGATTCGTATACACACTAGAATTGCCACTGTTTTTTTTCAAATTATTTTGACGACCTTTACTTCAGGACTATTTAATAAAGTTTATTATACGAATTTTATAAATGTCAAAGCAAAATGTTTTCCGCATATTCTTCGGGTTAGTATGTCCAATGTAAGGATGAGGAAGACCAAATATTAAAAAACTCTGTTGAGATTATGAATAAAAGCAGAAAAGTCAACCTTACAAAATGTAGTTATGTAAAATTGATGTGGATATAAGACTTTAATAATGTTTCTTTATATTTCTACAAGCTTTCACAACTTTTCTTTGTATAAACATTATTGAGCTTGGCAAAGAAATGTAAGTTAAACACAAAAAAAAACCGTTTACAAGAGAATAATATTTCTTATTTCCTATATAATATTCTAAATATAAATTTATATATTTTACCATAGTCAAACCTTCAGCGTGCTAAAAAAATCCATACTGACATTCTCAAAGTTTATTTTAACAATACATTTTAAATTTAACAACACACCACATAAAATAGTATTTCTAAGCATAAATATCATATTTTAAACATCTTCAATAGTAAATCTTTTCCATGGAAGCATCCAAATGTATATTTTATTCTTAGAAAGATTTCCCTGCAACATTCGCGTACTTTTGACGTCTCATGAATTCGTAAAACGTTTCCAAATCCTCCAAAAATCCGCGACCACGACCCCGATAAGCGTGACATTTCACATTTTATTTATTAATCTATTGTATTATTCCGTTTTGTAAAAAGTTCTTTCTTCTATTATTATTTTTCTCTCATGAAAGGAATATTAAAAACTCCCAAGAAAAGATTACGACATATCAAGGACACCATTTTGCCAATTTGTGGATTAGGTTACATCTGTTGGCTTCCCACCCAGTATCAGCAAACTGGGTTTAACAAGGGTCTCACTTTGTAAATGCGCAAACTAAACTTGATACTTGTGGAAAACTTTCAAATTCGAATTAGAATTTATCTACTTAAGATTTGAGACACTTTAAAAAGAATCTGGGAATATTCATGCGTGAAGATAGGATTTTATTATAAAAAGAGCTATCCTGGATTAAATAAAAGTGTGTTTTGGTTAATAACAGTTTTCAGAATTTTTTAACAAGATTAACTGATAGCTCCAAAAGGTTAATCAGCGCTAATTTGTTGAGTTTCTTGAAAAAGACTGTTAATTTTTTGATGTCGTGTTAAGGTATGCTTTGATCAGTTTAAATTAAAACGAAAAGCCAGCAATGAAGGTAAGGTCACTGTAATAAGCTTTTTTTTTTAATTCATCCAATAAAGGTTGTAGCTGCTAATGTTAACTTTGCGTGAATCTTTGTTTAATTAACTAGAAAACGACGTTGAATGGTGCAAACATTACAATGAAAAATTATCTTTATGATAATAAATCGAAATTCTTTTTATTTTTGTTTACTTTTTCCCCCCCTTAATTAAAATTCTAACGACCTCTAAAAGTAATTTTTACATAAAGCTCTCTTTAGATAAAAAAGACAACATTGCAAGTGAGCTAAACGTTAAATGGAAAACACAAATGCGGTGGCTACCGGGAACAGCAGTAAGTGGAAGTTTTCAAATGGGTATTGAAAATGGCTGAAAAGCTCAAGTGTATTCTCCCCGAGCGATGGAAATTTATAGTCAGGTATTGTTCCATCTATATGTAAGCTTCTTTCCAGCAAAAGATTTTTCGCAAGTAAAGAGGAAATTATTAATTCCTTTTATAATTGTTTTCTTGTTACAGGAAGAAAAAATAGGGTTTTTGCTTATTACGCGATCTTGATTTTAGGATTCGTTTTATTTTTATGACCAATCTGGGAGGTATAAACTCTGATTGCATATTGATATCATAATAAAGTGGAAATTACACTTAAAGGAAATTTAAATCAGGCGGAATCAAATCATGAGAAATAACACCTCCGGAATTTCTAAAATCATTATAGTTGCACAGATCGTAGTATATTAGAGAATTTGTAATTCCGAGTAAAAATGAGATAGTATACAGAGTGTTTTTAATATGAAAAAGATTTCTTATGAAAGGTTGAAATACGATAGGGTTCATGCAAGAAGTTCTTACTATGAAAAACCATTGTCAAACCCAGTGTGCTGCTAACAAGTGTAACATAATTCTCAAATTAGAAAAATGACGTCTTTGATATGTAATCTTCCCTAAAATTAATTTATAATTCGCGAACATTCTCATAACATTTAGAACTAAAACTTCCCGCAGTTTATTAATTCACGTCGAAATTCAGTTTAGTTCAAGGTTTAACACTGTCTGACAGTAAAAAACTTTATAATCTTTACTTTTGGACTTCAACGCTGTAACGAAGTTACTTTTATTTTATTCATTTACCGATATGAATTAGTATATTTAAGTTAGCACGTTCTGTTTGTATCAATAAGCGCGTCACATATTTTAGCGACCGAGCAGGAACAGTTTTGTTTAGAAAAGTGTGTGGAAGAGTATGGACCGCTCTATCATTCAGGAGATCGACGACTAGATAATGCTAAGAGTAGGGACTGTACCAACTAGCCCTGCACACTCCGGCCAGGTCGACGAGCAAGGCGATGTAAAGGTAGCCTAAATCACAGATTTAGCTTCAGGTTCGAGAGCCGCATCAATCTGCTCCGCCAGCGATACAGCAGATTCCCGCGAGATTAAAACCTCCCACTCTCTTTACGGCTCCTAATCCTAACTCTTGGTTTGTTATAGACCAGAATACAACCCTGTCCGTAACTACCAGAATACCATTGCACCGCCGGTTACGACACAACCAACTACCATCCCGAATGATAGACCTAAACTCATGAGCCTGTCTCAACAGCCGGCAACTAAACATACCCAGTCAGTACGTCGATCAAACAGAGTACTGAACCACCGATGCTAAGACCTGCAGCTGTTTGTTATAAATGCGGCCAGAACCGCATGCCGGAACCGATCAATCCTGTTCTGTTTCCGCTGCGAGAAAAGAGGTGTTATCAATCAAGATGCTCAACCAGAGGACCTGAAGTCCGCTTTCTAACCGCAGTCTTCAATGTATTCGACACCAGACCAGTCATTACCCTTAGCATTAATGGACGCTAGTTTAGGGGTTTAGTAGACACCGGTTTCGTTGCAACTTCCGCGAGAAACGAGGTTGCTAGTCTACAAGTCAAGTCAATCGTTAAATTCCCGCCGAAGGCGGGAGGCCGTTTTAAGCTCCTCGTGGAGCTTCTTCAGCCTGATGAGGGGAGGAATTTTGTGGCGTCAGCGACTTAGAGAACGGTTCGGTTCGCGCTCATCCTGTGTGTGTGTGTGTGTGTGTTTATTGTGTGGCTGCGGTAGTTGTGTGTAGCGGCAGCAGCAGTTTGGTGTTGTGGGGTGGTGGTGCAGCGGCGGTTCCTCGGTGTGGTAACATCGGAGGCGAAGGGGTGGTGACGCGGCGCGTTAGTTCGGTGTTGGTGGTGGGTCCGTGGAAATTTCTGTTCCGGCATTTGCCTTGACCACTAGGGAAAACCACGGAAAAACCCTAGTGAGAACAGTCGGCCCGGGGGATGTCCCGGACCTCCCGAATGCAACGTGGCGCCAGGACGCTGCCTACTTTGCTCGGTAGTTTCGCGGAGGACTGTGGTTGGGAACTTATCTATAGATAAGTGGGGTGTCAAGAAGTATGTCCATCAACTCGGGAGAGAGGTTCTCGGCACGTCTCATCATGATGGAGGGCGGGTGTTTGGGTTTTCTTTTGGGTCTTCTGCGGGCGGCCGGAGCCCGGGTTCTTAGGATGTCGAGAACGTGCTCTCTGTTTTGTTCGACCGCCCTGCTCACATATCGACCCCTCATGAATTCGAGGCGCGCATCTACAGGAGGAATACCCGCCCTGTCGCAGACTTCCTCCGAAGGGAAGAAGCGCTCCAGCCGGAAAATCCTCCTGCAGATGGCCCTCTCTTTCTGTCGGAGTCTTCTGATCGCATATGGCGGTGCGGAGCCGAAGACTGTGAATCGGTAGTCGATCACGGGCCTTATGAAAGTTTTGTATGTGTGAAGTAGCGTCCTAGGGTGGCAGCCTGGAATGCCGCCGCAGAGTCTAGAGAGCAAGCCGCTGCGCCGCTGGACAACGTCCAGGCAGTGCTTCAGCTCGTCGCTCCATCTCAGCGTGGGGGTGAAAGTGATGCCAAGGTATTTGACAGATGACGAAAGTTGGAGGCGCGAGCCCCACAGTTCCAGGCGGACGTCGTCGGGATCGAATCTGGCCGTGTGGTTGTAGTCGCGGTGGCGGAATAAGATGAGGTTGGTTTTCTGGGGATTTGGTCTGACTCTCCACTTCCGGAACCAAGTCTCCAGGCGTCCTAGTTCGTACGCCAGGATTCTGGATCCTTCGGCGGAGCTTCGAGACGTCACCCAAAGAGCTGTGTCGTCCGCGAATTGCGAGAGGCGGACCTCCGGCTCTTCGGGACGAGGGATGTCATGGCAGAAGAATATGAATAGAAGAGGAGAAAGGATGGACCCCTGAGGGACGCCGGCTCGCGGCGTGTACACCCTGGACTTAGCCTGGTGCACTCGCACGCGGTGTTGGCGGGCGGACAGGAAACTGCTGATTAACCTGACGAAGCAGGCGGGGATTTCGGCGGCTCGGAGCTTAAAGAGAAGCCCCTCGTGCCAGACCTTGTCGAAGGCCCTCTCGATGTCGAGGAATGTGGCCGTTACGCACCGTCTCGAGTTGAAGGCCACCGAGACGTCGGTGTGTAGGCGGAGAATGGGGTCCGTTGTGGATCTGCCAGGACGGAATCCTGTTTGATGCTCTGGGAGGAGGTCGTGGGCGTCTAGGTGTGCTCGGAGTCTATTTGTCAATATCCTCTCGAACACTTTACCTAGAACGTTGAGAAGGGAAATGGGTCGATAAGATGATGGGTTGGTGGGAGGCTTTCCTGGTTTGGGGATCATGACCACCGTTGCCTCTTTCCAGGCGGTCGGGAAGTAGCCGCATCGGAGGCAACAGTTGAATATGAGGGTGAGTAAAACGGTGGCTGAGGGAGGTAGGTGTCTCAGGGCTCTTCTCGTGAGAGAGTCGTTTCCCGGAGCGGAATTCTTGCCAGAAGCAAGCGCCTCGGCTGTTTCCTCTTCGAGGATGGGGCTGATAATGTCTGGGAGATTGTCCGGAGGTTGAGGAGGAGGCACGTGAAGGCGGGGAGCTATATCTGGATCGAGACGGACGTCATAGTTAATCTCGCGGAGGGTGCTAGTCTACTAAAAAGGACTACTGCCGACCACCCAAATTTGTGAGTACCGCAGTGATAGATCAAAAATCCGCCCGAATAACTAAAGCCTTCTAGGCTCGGGTTTTAGACCGTGAAACAACCCACCTGGTGCCTTATCTACTAAACCTAGGATATGAAGTTTTTCTGAGAAAGAACTTCCTAGCCGGCCTAAACTTGCACTTCAATATGAAAACCGGGAACCTATTCTTGACGAGTCTCTTTGGCTTCAGAGAGGGGCGCTTGAAACAAGCTTGCCTGGCCGTTACCCCGCTGACTGGCGACGAAGATACTCATCTCCAGAGATTCCTGAAGATCGAACTTTTCCAGTTCGAAGAAATCCGGGAACCTACCGATCTCATTCAGTACGAAATCAAGCTGCATAAAATAAATAAAACAACGATACCGGCCGCAGTACTTGGAAATGCAAGACATCGTCAATGATGAAGTCACCAGCATGATAGTCCTTGGAGCTCACCGATCGTGATTGCTTGAAAGAAGGACAGTTCAAAGCCTACCGAGAAGATGCGGCCAAAAATATACCAACATGGAAAGACTCGTGATTGACCTGACTGCCAATGCCTAAGCGATCAGGAGAGTCCGCCACCATCATAGACGGCTGCCAAGGGTAAGCCAATCAACTCTGGTTTCCACCCGCCGTTCGGACCAGAAAACGCCAAACTAACCAAGGAGTATAGGTCGAGGCTTCGCTACCATACCCAGACATTTTCTACTTCGTGAAGGGGCCCTTAAAAACGAAATTCTTGCTCACTTACCTCTGACACACATAGTATTTAGTTAGTCGTCCTCAGCGGTTTTCATGCTAACAATTAAGTTAAGGTGTGGCATAAGTAAGCTCGACATCACGAACTAGATTGTATATCCCGTAAGATGTTGTGTATTTAAAGCTTAAAGGCCATTTTTATTTTAAGATTCTAACTTTGAGCAACGCGACAACAGTTACTGTCTTAATGATATGATCAGAATAATTAAATTTGAACATTTTGCAAAATTTATATTGTTGTTACTTGAGAATAATTCTGCAAGAATAAGCTGAAGCCCAGCTAGAGGAGCGAAGGGAGATGGAGCCCATTACTTGGTCATAATAAAGTAGCAGTCAAGTGTATAAGAATAACAGAATGAAGAATATTATGGGACATAAATAATTTGAGATTTTGAATGATCAGATCTTGAAGGAAGGAGGATTTATAATAACACATATCAAAGCGCAGATACTGAAATGGTGAGGGCATTTAAAGAGAATAGAAAGATCAAGAATGTCCAAACTACTGAAATTCATAACATTCAAGAAGTAAAGGAAAGCCAAAGCTATCGTAGTAAAACCACGTAGTGTCATAAAAGTGTTAACAATGAAAAACCAAAAACAGTAAGTATGTAAGAAATATTTTTCAGTATTCATAGTGTGATGTTCTATAAGAAATCAAAACTTGAGTTATCTGTAAAACAGAAAACGACATCCCAGTAAAAGATAGGAAAGTATCAATGGACGTTCAAACACTGTTTTGATTGAAGCACGCTTTTCCGTCGTGGAAATTAGTGTCAACTATGCGAATTTGTAAATTCACGAAGATGGCCAGGCACAAATATTTAGAAGACTATTCTTTGCTTTATGTTCGTTGCCTGATTGTTAAGAGTAATGGTTTATTGTTGCTTTCCTTTTAATCATGCAACGATTTCTACCTGTCCTCATGTGAGACACAGGTAAGTTTAAAACCACCAACCAAGTTGTAGATAGCCTTGATATTCTCAAATTTTATACATTTTAAGTTTAAAAGTGTTCCGATTTTAAGATTTTAAAGGTCTTGTGATCAAAACTCTTTGATTTACCATTCAATCTTCAGCAACACGACTTCAGTGACTGCATCAATAATATTGGTCAGAATTGTGGGCTGTATAATGCTTCTAATTAGTTTATGCCAGTAAGGGGAGGTATGTCACAAAAATTATTCAAAAATTTCAAAGATTAGCCATCTGAAGAAGAAAAAATTGAAGTGTCACATGTTGTCACGTTATGAATTCTTATTAATTTGAAATAATTCGTGTTATGTTACACTTTGAGGGAATCTACGAAGGAAAATAGATCTCCTAGTGCAGCTATCGCTGATCGAATTTAGCCATAACCAATTTAGTATCTTAATTAATAATATCAGTTCCGTTCTTCGGATAATCTTCTGTCAATCGCAATCACGCAACGTAAATCTAAGTGGGATGTTTAAATATTTACCTGGCAGATCTCGTCTGCAAGCCATACGCGAAGTTACCGTATTGATGTTTAATCTTCGTTTCTTCAACTGATCTAAAGCTGAAGAAATTTCATTGATGAACTGTGAAGGAATATCAAAATTTCGATATTTAGTCTTGCACCAGGAGCCACTTGTTTTACTGTTCCTCTGCGAGCGTTTTGCCGGTAGATCAGTTGGCAATCGCCAAAGCAGGAAGACCAAGACAGCATATGACTTAGACTATTGAAATAAATAATCACATTATGCGATGCTTTTACACAATCATCAATTTGGAAACGACACCACTCTTTTGATCAGAATTCTTGTTTATGTTTTCAGAAAAGTATCCAGATCATACCAATGTAGCAGAACAACGACTGGTTGATCAAAAAAGGATAATTCTTACAAAGCAGTTTATAGCTCAACTGCAGTTAGAAAAACTAAAAAGAGAAGTTAAAATATGCTTGGGAGGAGAAGAACCTGTTGTGGAAGCGAATCTAGAGAGCTTGGACTTGGGTGAAGGCTCTTCTGTAATGTTGCAAAATACGTGCCCTGTTATCAATCCACCAGTGATAAATGAGCAGCCGGGCTTGAATCACGAAGAGTTTCTTAGGGTTGAACTACATAAAGTAATGATAGAATGGACCCTATGAGTCGTCCCTACATCCCGAGGTAGAAGAGATCTAAAAGGTTAACGCTGTTGACTAAAATGAGGGACAAACAAGTAATACCAAGTTTTGTACAAAGTACTAAAGATGTTAATGAGCTCCGTACTATTATTTCTGCTGGGTCTGTAGTGGTAGTGAGAGCAGATGAAGAGAAAGGTACAGAACGGAACCGAACGAAACCCCCCCCAAAAAAACAAAAGCAGCCATTAAAGATTCGCCTAGAAAAATTAATAGCAGAACTCAGAGGGACATGAAGTAAAAAGCTTAACAAAGCCAATACACGAATAAAGCTTCTACAACAAAGCACGCGGAGAGAAACCCAGACAATGCAAAACTAACGAAAGTATTAGACACTTTGAAGCAAAAGTTGAAGCTGAAGTCTAGCAGGTTAAAAAGATACCAAGAATCGGCTCAAAATAAAAAGCAAAACTTTATTCTTTCTTCAAACCAGAAAGAATATTATCGCAGTCTTAAAGCTACTACTCTGACCAAAAGTGATGGGCCAGCTTTAAAGACCTTGGATATTTTGGGTCATCGATATGGTCACAGCCAGTTACTCATAACAGAAATGCTGACTGGATAAGAATCAAGGAGGACACGATGAGTGACAAGCCAACAATGCTACCGATACATATTACCACAGAGATGGTGACTGAAGTAATCAAGAGTACTCAAAACTGGAAAGCGCCGAGTCCTGACCGGATACACAACTTTTGGCTTAAACAATTTCTCAGTACTCATTGCTACATTGCAAAGCAATTTATGCATTTCTTGTCTCATCCAGCCACAGTTCCTCGATTCTTAACACAGGGACATACTTTTCTTCTTTCAAATAGTGAGCAGACAAGCAATCCAGTGAATTATTATCGTCAAATAGTTTGTTTATGTACTTTCTACAAGATCTTAACAGTGTGCCTCTGTGAATGCAGATATAAGCGTCTTGAGTGGCGGGTTTAGGTTAAAGCACGGCAGAATAGTGAAGCACACTCTTAGACATTTAATGTTTGTGGATGACATTAAGCTGCTCGCTGGAAGCTTTCGACAACTTCAGGAACTACTCTGTGTCACCAAGATGTTCTTGAAAGATATTTATATGCAGTTTTCAAGATGCTGAGTATTCAACAAGGAAAGGTATCAGACAAGGAGTTTGATCTTGAGGATGGGCAAATCACTGAATCTCTGGGTAGAAACACTATTAAAGCTATCAATGCATTTGCGGTACCCGTCTTGATTTACACGTTTGGGACGGCCAAGTCGACTAAAACTGATCTGGAAGATATTTAGAGACAAACAAAAACAACCCTAACAAGATCTGGGGCGCACCACCCCAAATCTGCCGTTGAGAGGTTAATCCTGCCCTGACAGAAGAGGGAAAGGGGTCTTATTGATATTGTTCGGCTCCATCAAAAGCAAATGTACAATCTTCAAATCTATTTTTTGCAACGTACTAGAACACCTTTGCATAAAAGCTATTATATTAGCAGATAATAAGCATATTCCATTTGATCTTTTGTCTGCCAGCGAAGCTAGCATTTCCTCCGATGCAGCTTATCAAGCTGAAATCCTTGAAACCTGGAAAAGAAAGGCCTTCACGGCAAACAAGTCAACGACTTAAACCAAAATAACGGTGACAAAGAAAAAGTCGTTGACCCTGTCAGATACATTTGTGGAAACTGAAGGCTTTATAGTGGCCATCGAGGATCAAGTAATACACACCAGAAATTATGAAGGAGCCTGATGTCATTGACCGATGCAGAAGATGTCAAAAGCTATCTGAGACGGTGTAGCATATAACCGCTGGGTGCAAGGTTTTAGCCCCAAAGAGTTACCTTCAGAGGCATGACTAAGTTGCGAAGATAGTGCAGGAGAAGTTTGGCTTGCTTCACCACATTCACGCGGATACGATTCTTTACTATTGATATCAACTGAAAAATGTAACTGAGAATAAAAGTTACCAGCTGTACTGGAACAGGAGCATACTAACTGATAAGACCGTTTCATGTAATTGAACGGATATTACGCTTACTGATAAGATAAGATAAGGCATTACCTACATTATTGATGTTTTATCTCGAACATTCACAATCTGCAGAACACTTGGAACGAGAAGGTGTCTAAGTAAACTGTGCTTGCATAGGAAATTAAAACTATTTGGAAGCAGCACGAAGTTTATGTTGTCCCAATTAGTCATATCTGGAACTGGAGTGGTTCTGAAGAATCTGTATGCAAGTCGTCAAAGATTTGGGTTACCACCGCTTCTTTATGTGCAGTTGCAGAAGTCAATTATTCTAAATACTGAGATAGGAAGGACTAATTTAATTAATTACCTTAATTTTAAGTAGGAAGCAGATGTAAGAGTTATCACTGTTATTAGGTTTGCATTATACATTAAATTACTTTAATTATTAAATTATTTATTCAATTAATCAATTATTTATGTTTCATCAAATTAATTTTATATATTGTTAAACAAGATAGCCCTTCACGTATTTTAGTATATTATATCTCTATTAACAATTGCGACATTATGACAAATAATAGAAAAGAAATGGTAAACCCAACCGTCTTGGTCTTGTATCCGGAAGTGAGTGAATTCCAGCACAAAATGCCTTATTTGCTATAATAATAATAATAATAGCACTAAGGCTATTTGTACATTTAGAAAGGTCTGATAAGTAAAACAGAGCTCTCTAACGGAAATTCATTATTTTTGTCTATTTGTAGATTTTGAATTGAATTGAATTTTTAATTTATTTAAGTAGCATTTATTAAAGTAGTCAAATATCTTAATTTATTTTACGATTATTCTACGAATTTGATTATTTACTTTGTGACCCATTATAAAATGCATGTATGTAAACGGATGGAAGTTCTTATAAGTTTACCAAAAGGTTCGTGTAGTTAACTTATGGCGAGGCCATGCTAGTTAGAGACAGCCGATTATGGTCACTGGCTTTCATCTCTCTATTTTGTCAGTTAAGAATAAATAAGTTGTCGACGGAGTGTACCGCTAAACCACGCCATCTTCGACCTGCCAAGCTAGCCAAGTGGCACGTCAAATTGTATGTTTACGGTTTAGTTACTGCCTCTGGGTAAGTAAGTTTCGTTTTCCCGTAACAATGTTTTGGGACTAGAAGATTCCTGAAGATAATTCAGGTTGTTTAGAATAAAATGTTCCATTAAAAAATGCCCTACAAAATATATTTTAGAAAAGTTAGAACTTAAGTAGATTTATAATTTATTTTAACGATCTGCATATTAGAAGTTAACATTCAAACTAAAAAACATTTTAACCTTTTATAGTTAATGCTAAAGAGCATTCTTAACATCCTCCTGAGATGTATAGTTTTAGGAAATAATTTATAAGACGCATAGCTGTTTTGATGCATCTCAGTTTGACAAAACATCCCACGCATATATTACCCAAAGTACATTTATCTTACGTTATCTCATTTTAGAATGCTTTTGCTTAAATAAGCATAAAATCCCTAATATCTTCAGAAATGCTTATATCTCACAATGTAATGGCATTCTTGCTTTCTTATAATATTTTTTTATCTAATCTAACGATCTGAATGGCGTAGACCTAAAACCAATTTCTTTTCAAGAAATATTAACAGCCCATCGACGTATGAAAGAACGCAGTAGTACCCAGGAAAGTTTAGACCCTTTCCTCTAGCTGTAATTATATTAATTTATGCATGAATACCCTTTTGATTTCGTTATCCCTAATGATTTAATAAAATTAATAAGAAAAATCAATGAGAAGCATTTTATTAGAAGTTAATTAAATTTCCGCTTAATTAATTACGTTCCTCATTTTCAAATAAGTCAATTCGTCAATAATTTTCAATTAGATCTAATTAAAGCAAATTCCGTTTTTAATTTTGCAATAAATAGAAAGTTTAACTTTTGAAGTGTCGATTTAAACGAATCAGGTGAGATTTTAGGTTTTGAATTCTCAACTGTAACATCGTAAAAGAAGCTCAAACAGCTATTTGTGTTTTATAGCTGAATTGCCTTGTGAATTCAGTTAAATAACTTTTATGGATTGTTTCATTTTCGCAGTTTGCTGTCTGTTTAAAAAAAAATGAAGGACGTATAAAAAATGTGTGTCAGTGGAAACCTAACGTGTCTATCCTCTTAAGACATTTTGAGAAGATAAGTAAATATTATTTTTTCGAAAGCACCAGATGATCCTTAATCTCGTTTACTAGAAAAGATAAACACACTGTATCGAACCAATTCAGCGTTATATGTCGAACGTGTTCTATTCCTGTTATGTTCTTTGTCTCTTATGTGAACTCTTTGTAAGATCAAATGTCAAGAAACTTGGGGGTGTTAAAATCCCACTATAAGCGTCTCCCTGTCTATCACTCGACCGCTGGATATCGATTCGTACAGGCACTTAAAATTCTGCTACAAACTTGAGAGACCAATTCTGAAGGGGAGATGTATTATTTATGTCGTGACTGTATTGTTGCGTTCGTTTAATAATTGCGTCACTAGGGTTAGGTTCTACACTTATTTTGCGTTTTAGAATATATATAAATTTTAACATTGATTAAGTTAATTGATGAGACAATAAATTTGAAAAAAAATTCTAATTCAACCTCTACAGTTAATATTGGTGTGTAAACCAAAAGCTTGAAATACTTATGGGACCGACCAGCCAGCGGGAAAAGCTTTTACAATCTGGGAATGGAAAAAAAACTACATATAGTAAAAAAAATGTATTTCGGACGAATAGATCTGCAACATAAGGGTGGGTTTTTGGGTGTATAAGAAATCAGTTCAGCAAAAAATAAAAAGTTTGTTGATTGATCGTCTGACCTTAACAAGTGAATATCAGCAACATAAACAGGAATGCACGTACAGGGCGTTCTGTTGACAAAATATTATTCATGATGACATTAAAATATAATCTACATAAAGGAAAAAACAATCACTTGAAACTACAGAGGGTGTGATTTATATGATGTATGAAGAACTGTAATTGATATATTTTTCAAAATGAATTTCTAGAAATTCTTTTACATCTCTAATATCATAATTCGTAATTTACAACTAATAATCTGTTGATGATTTAGTGTCTCCGAATGTTAAAAGTAGATTTCCCGCGTTTTTTCCTAAGATTTCTAGAGTTCTTTAAAGAATACCCAGAGAATTAATGACACTACAAAAATTCATATCTGTAATTCGATTTACAGCTTAACAATTTTGTAAATTCTAGAAAAGATTTTGTACAATCATCCTAGTATTACGAATTATCTAAAGATTTCTTTGCGTTTCGAAAGGTACAACGTAATTCGTAATCCCGAACAAATAGTCTGTTGGTCATTTAGTGTCTACGACTGTTTAAAGTTGATTTCTAGCATTTTTCCTAGAATTTTCAGCGTATTTTCCAGAATCTCCAGACAATATGAAGACCCATATCTGTAAGTGTGAATCTGCGAACTAATAGTCTGTTGGTTATTTAGTGTCTACGAGTGTTTAGAGTAGACTTCCAGCGTTTTTCCCCGACATTTCCAGCGTCTTATCCAAAATGTTCAGGCAATCAATATCATTATGAAAAGTTATATCTGAAAGTTCCCAACCCTTTCTGTCCTGCTGCTGGCAATTGCCACCTTAATATTTAGAGCTCTGCTGTGTCTCTAATAGATTTACTTTGGCTACCAGCAGCTGGATGTCGCATCTGAGAAGCAATCTAAACAAATTACAGTCCAGTGTCTTGAAAATGTTAGTAAATCAAGTTTTTTTGCAACCATTTGTCAAATGATTGCGATCATGGACGCCATTTGTACCTACGACCTACTAGGTAAGTTTTTGTTTTAAGCAACACCGATTGTGTGTTGGTACTAGGCTAATCTGTGGCGCGCAGTCCAATAAAGAAAACATTTTTGTAATATCAGCAGGTCTCTCGTGGTTGCTGGTCAAGTTAAGTTGGTCACGAACTTCCTGAGGAGAGGGGCAATCCAGCAGGTATTCGTTCGTCATGTCCTTTCCATGGCAGAGAGGGGCAGCTCTGAATCTCGACACTCCTATTCTGTAGAGGGGCTTTTGAAAATAGTCGTGGCTTGTTGTCATCCTGAACACCCCGAGGGAGGTTCTGGGGTATTTGGAGATACTAAAACTTCGTACTTTTTACCTCATACGGCAGTCTGTTGCTCCTCTTGCAGCTGATACTTGATTGTTGTTTTCACGAGGCCACTACCAGCTTTGTGCGCGAGAGAGGGTTCAGGCTGTGTGAGCAGAAGGCCTTGCTTGGCCAGGTTGTCTACCTCCTCGTTTTCAAAAATACTGCAGTGGCTGATGATCCACTGGAACACAAACTCGTGACTGGTGTAGAAGAGCTGACTAATCTTGAGGCGACAGCTATGATTTCAGATAGATTCTCACCCAAACTGGTAACGGCGATTATAGCAGCCTGTGAGTCCACTATCTGGACAATCTTACCAGTCATTATGGCGGCCACTTCCTCATCAAAATTGAAGCAGCCTGGGCCCACTGGTAAGGAGCTGTGAAAGTGACGGCAGAATACACCAGTTCCTCACTCCCCTGTGCTACACTCTGCTGACCCGTCAGTATAGACGTGGGTCCAAGTGTTCTGTAGATATCTCAGGGCTAGGGTATCCAGAGCTCCTCCTATAAGCTCCCAATAGGGTGATGTAGCTTTTCCAGCTCCATTTGTCAGGTCCACGTTGGCTTGGGCCAGCTTTACGTCAGGTGGGAGGCAATACTGGGGTAAAAATTTCATCCTGTTGTCAAGGTGGAAGTTGTAAATTTCACCGACTGATGCAGCCTGACAGACAGAAGTTTGTTGCATCACAAGTCTACCTGTTGATAGAACGTAGGAGTCCACAGCCTCTTTAACTTTTCATGTAATATTAAGCAGGTGCTCTCCCGCCTGTACTTCAAAGGCTCAATGTTAGTCTGCAGTTCCATCGCAGCGATTATAATAGACTAAGGGCCTCCAGTAATCACTCTAAGGACGTTGTTTTGAGCTAAGCTTTATTTAGAGTGATTTATAAACTGTAAAGTATGCAGATTAGTTATATGACACCATTATTAGGTGTTTGTGGTAGGTTTTATCGCAATTTCTTTCTACAGATGATGAGATACCGCTGCCGATGACATTTTATAAAAATTTGAAGACAGTAGCTAGGACACGGATGCTGGAGAAAGTTTTCTTCTTCTTCTTTCTGACTTCGATTTTAAAGACGAAGCCCAGATTAGAAAAGACAATTCCGTAAAACATTGTAACGGTTACTTTTGGCCACCGTTTCATGAGGTTAGTTGATCTGTGCTTCCAGTGTGTTCTTTTAGATTTTTTATATAGTTCCGTTTCATGAGGTTAGTTGATCTGTGCTTCCAGTGTGTTCTTTTAGATTTTTTATATAGTTCCCTTTCGTTTAGAGATATAGTTGAGGTAAATGAGCTTACCTTAATTTTCTTGTAGTTTTTAAAATTTTTTTTTGAATGATTCAGGGTTGATGATTTACATTGTTATTATTATTGTAAGCGAGACGCAGGGTATAGTAATTTCAACAAATTAGTAAACTGCTGCTTTTAGTTTGAGAATATTTGAACGGCTCTTAGCAAAATAATTTTTTGTTGTTGTGCAATAACTATGAATCTCTTAGAAATAACCTGCATATTGCTGATGTGAATGCTGATCATGATAAAAATGATAAACTTAGGAAAGTACGTCCAACAATCAATTCTTTCGAAAATTGCTGTGAACAGCTAGAACTGGAAGAGAATCTGTGTATTGATAAATCAGTTATTCCGTTGAAAGGACAACTTGTGATAAAGCAATACATAAAAGGTAAACCCAATCTGTGGGGAGTAAAAGCATTTATGCTTTGTGGTACCTCTGGTATTATGTACCGTTCTATCGTATATCAAGGCTCTACCATTCTTCCTGTAGTTGCTTTATAATTTTTGTGAAACCAGCGTTGTCATGGATTATCTAAAGATTCTCCTGCGTTTCGATTAGCATGATATAATTCGTGATTCCAAACTAATAACCAGTTAGTTTGTTTAGTTGGTTTTTTTACATTTGCTGCGTTCTTTCCAGAACATGCCCATATTCTTACTTGCAAGTCCGTAAATTCGATTTGCAAATTGACAATTTTGTGAATTTTTGTACAATTAGTGTTACCATCACAAATTTTCGAAAGATTCTTTTGTGTTTTGAATGGTGTTACGTAACTCGTGATTTCAAGCTAATAATCTTTTGGTTATTTAGTGCGCACGAGCGTTCAGAGTAGATTTCCGACGTTTTTCCCACAAAATACCCATATTCATACCTGCAAGTCCTTAAATTCGATTTCTAACTTTACAATTTTATGAATTAGGCATACACTTTGTACAGTTATCGTTTGCTTCACAGATTATCTAAAGATTTTTCTGGTTCGTAATTGCGAACTAATAATCTGTTGGTTATTTAGCGCCTACGAGTAGATTTCCACCATTTTCCATAAAATTATAAGCTTTTCACAAAACTTGCAGACATTTAATAACACTACTAAAACCTCTCCAAATGAGATTTCTCAAAACTCTCCCTTTCTACTTCTGGTTATAAATTCAAAGGATTTTATCTATGGTTTTCGCTAAAAATGACTTTTAGCCGCTATTATTCTCTTACTTTTTCCTTCCGTCTACTGCATTTTTAGAATACTTTGGGTTCCTATGTGATATGCCGATAGATGTGTGTCATTATAACGAGAACAATATTTTAATTTCTATATTTATTAAAGAAGTCTGCAGTGGAGGGCAGAACAGCAGCACAGAAGAAAAATTGTTTGGAAACTTAACTAGCAAACTAAACAGGGAACAAATTAGATAGCACTGACTTGTGAAGTAATAGTGTCACAATGATTTTCCGTGGTAGGCGAGTGACCATTTTCAATCATTTTCTAAAGTCTTTTCGGCCGAAGTGCAGCGGCTTGTTGAATCTACAGCGTGGATATCGTTTACTACCTTGAAAAGTAAGGAAGGCGGTAATATGCAACGTTTGATGGTTGGAGTTGCTGACATCCTTAGCGACGATAGTGATGGAAAGGCGACGTAGCGGAATTACTGATGGAAGAAGTACGTGTTGTGTTAAAATTGGTAGTCATGGTTGCCGACGAAGATGGTGATTGTCTGGTAATGCGTGGCGGTGGTAGGTAAGTGATTGGCGCATCTGTTGATGAAATTTTATAATGGAATTATATGATGGTAAAATGTCGATTGTTGACCAGATATTTCATGTGGTTGAAAGCCAGATGTTTGTCGAAAGGTGCCTTGCAAGTGTACGTGCCAAATGTTGAGATGAAGGTTAAAGTATGGGATCCGCGAGAAGGTGCAGCCATATGTTGATGAGAGAGAAGAAGACGAATACTGACAAAAAACGGAAAGCTAGACTTGCAAAATTATAAACGCTCTTTGATGTTGTGGGATACAAATAACTTTCAAATATAGGTAGAGAGACGATGGCAATGGCAAGAAAAGAACTTTAGACACCCAGAAAAAAAATAGTCGCGCAGATAGTCGTGCCTCTCTCCCAAAACAACAACGTTCGCGAGTACAGTGGAACAGGGACTAATTTCGAACTATGAGCCTGGCTAACCAGCGCTGTACCTGGAAGGGTCACTCTATCTTAACGAAATAACGTGTAAACTTTGTAAATCCATTTTTAAATTCTGATACTTCTTTAGAAAGTGTTTCTGGATTCTGAATGTTTCATTGTATTAATTCCGATGTTTCAGACTCAGACGATTTATTGTTTCCAGTGGGGTGAGAACTCGTCGATAGTTTAGAGGCGCGTGGCCATTTCGTTTGTCAATCAAGATTTTTTGGACTTGTGAAACTTTGTAGTGGGATCTCGTCTCCCGGACCTGATAGTCTCGTTAAAGTTCCTTCAGTTATCAAGCGGGCAGTATGGCGTGCTGAGTCCCAGAGCACTCTCGCGTATCTAAAGAATCTATAAACTGGCCAGTGCAGCTTTTGCTAGTTGGATTTTGCCAGAACAAATTCTAAACAATTTCATACTTTAATTCCCTCGTGTTCGAGATGACTATCGTTTAACGTCAACCTTATTATGATTAAATCTTGTTAAGCTTAAGTTACAAATTATATTATTGTGACCTGTCGTACCACGCAACAATAAGAAATCCAGTGAAACTTTAAAATGTTTATCTACTGCATCTCGTCCATAAACCAAACGTGGAGTTACTGTATTGACATTTAATCGTTTAATTAGCCGCTGTAAAGTTAAGGAAATTAAAGCGAACTGTAGAGGTAGTAACCCTTTGGTTATCAATTAATTTAGTCAAAATTAGCCAGCCATCAAACTCGCAACGGTGTTTTGAAGATCTGTAAAACTTTACATCGATTCTGTGCTTTAAAACAATTGTGCCAAATCGAAACTTACGAGTTAACGGTTACTACCGACAACATAAGGTCAGACTTATATTATTGCACGAATCCCAACGTTTCCTTGGAAAATCGAACTGACCCATATTAGTTTGACAACTTTTAAGACCGCCGTCCAGAATACAAAACTTTTTGTGTTTGACACAAAGTAACATCAAAAATGCTGGTGCTCAGTATTTTTCCAACTTTGTTTTTTAGAGTAAGTTAGTCACAGAGTGTACCCCCAAACCATCCTGTCTCCGACCTGCCAAGCTAGCTTCTTGGTTAATTGTATGTATGTTAATAGTAAGTTTCTACTTCGGGGTTACCAAATTCCTTTTTTCTCCGGAACAATATCCCCTGAAAACCAAATGTTTCCTATTTTGTTTTCCTAGAGAACTCATTGTTATGTTTCCCAGTGAGTGCCAAGCTTAAGATTGTTCTGTAAAATTTTTTTTTTGTTAAGCATTACGGTTAAAAAGATTGAATTCAAAATTCAAAGACCAACGATTGTATAAAAATAATATTGATTAAGATCGGCAAAAAGCATAATCCTATAGCAGCTCCTAAGACTTGTCAGATGTTTTGGTTTGCAATGCAAAATAATCCAAAAATGAAAATTTCTACCTTTGATAACATTTCGAGAAACAATCGAGTATTAAGTATTCAGTTGTTTCCTACTCTAACAGTCGCCCAGGCCTATTTCTTAACGTCATATTGTTCATGGTGGCTTGATTTATTCTGTCGGAGACTAGTCCATCATAGTCTTTCGAAGGTGAACTAGCACCTGTAGACTCGACAGCTACTACATCGACTGACTGCACTCTGTACGTGGTACATCATGAAGAAAATTTTCTACATGCAAAGAAAGGAGAAAATGTCTACATATTTGGACATTAGTCATCGAAATACTCTTCTAATCGGCATCCACGCCATAAAAGTCTTCTACACAAAAGATACGCACACAGATACAGACCAATCGTCTTTACACCAACAATATAGATCGCATAGACGTTTGTAGGATAAAGACGGTGCAAAAATATCGTGAATTGCAAAGTGCAGTCTTGCAGCTATTCCAGAAGACAAACATCAGTGAGGCTGAAGATTTAGGTCCCTTCACCTTGGCGCTAAAGAAGATGTAATAACCAAGAAACTAAAGGATTCAATAAGCACCAACGATATCGAAAGATCGCCGCAGCAATTAAGAAGAGCTCACCAACACCTTCGACCTTGACAAGAGACAAATCCGTCTGAGACTCACACGTAGCAGATTCAAGTTGCAAGTCGTCTTAGAGGAAATTTTAAGGAGAAACTGCAAGTTTGCCTGAAGGATACATCACGGCAGCGCCAGCTAAATCGATGGCCACTTGGCCACAACGAGAAGGTCTAACCATAAGTTATCAAGGATCTACATTAAGATTAAATAAATTACGAGCAGATAAAAATACAAAAAAATAAGAAAAAATATAAAACGATACAAGACGAAAAAAGAAAAAACTAAAACAAAGTAGTACCAATGATCAAGCTATCAGCTTTGAGAT
>VTPC01090961.1:250335-261935 GCA_011009095.1 Ignelater luminosus
ACCCTTTGGTTATCAATTAATTTAGTCAAAATTAGCCAGCCATCAAATTCGCAACGGTGTTTTGAAGATCTGTAAGACTTTTCATCGATTCTGTGCTTTAAAACAATTGTGCCAAATCGAAACTTACGAGTTAACGGTTACTACCGACAACATAAGGTCAGACTTATATTATTGCACGAATCCCAACGTTTCCTTGAAAAATCGAACTGACCCATATTTCCAGAATACGAAACTTTTTGTGTTTGACACAAAGTAACATCCAAAATGCTGATGCTCAGTATTTTTCCAACTTTGTTATTTAGAGTAAGTTAGTCACAGAGTGTACCCCCAAACCATCCTGTCTCCGACCTGCTAAGCTAGCTTCTTGGTTAATTGTATGTATGTTGATAGTAAGTTTCTATTTCTGGGTTACCAAATTCCTTTTTTCTCCGGAACAATATCCCCTGAAAAACAAATGTTTCCTATTTTGTTTTCCTAGAGAACTCATTATTATGTTTCCCAGTGAGTGCCAAGCTTAAGATTGTTTTGTAAAATTTATTTTTTTTTTTGTTAAGCATTACGGTTAAAAAGATTGAATTCAAAATTCTAAGACCAACGATTGTATGAAGATAATATTGATTAAGATCCTATAGCAGCTCCTAAGACTTGTCAGATGTTGTTTTGGTTTGCAATTCAAAATAATCCAGAAATGAAAATTTTTATCTTTGATAACATTTCGAGAAACAATCGAGTATTAAGTATTCAGGTGTTTCCTACTCTAACAGTCTCCCAGGCCTATTTCTTAACGTCATATTGTTCATGGTCGCTTGATTTATTCTGTCCATCACAGTCTTCCGAGGGTGAACTAGCACCTGTGGACTCGACAGCTACTACATCGACTGACTGCACTCTGTACGTGGTACATCATGGAGAAAATTTTCTACATGCAAAGAAAGGAGAAAATGTCTACATATTTGGACATTAGTCATCGAAATAATCTTCTAATCGGCATCCTCGCCATAAAAGTCTTCTGCACAAAAGATACGCACGCAGATACAGACCAATCGTCTTTACACCAACAATATAGATCGCATAGACGCTTGTAGGATAAAGACGGTGCAGAAATATCGTGAATTGCAAAGTGCCGTCTTGCAGCTATTCCAGAAGTCAAACATCAATGAGGCTGAAGATTTAGGTCCCTTCACCTTGGCGCTAAAGAAGATGTAATAACCAAGAAACTAAAGGATTCAATAAGCACCAACGATATCGAAAGATCGCCGCAGCAATTAAGAAGAGCTCACCAACACCTTTGACCTTGACAAGAGACAAATCCGTCTGAGACTCACACGTAGCAGATTCAAGTTGCAAGTCGTCTTAAAGGAAATTTTAAGGAGAAACTGCAAGTTTGCCTGAAGGATACATCACGGCAGCACCAGCTAAATCGATGGTCACTAACTATAAGTTATCAAGGATCTTCATTAAGATTAAATAAATTACGAGGAGATAAAAATACGAAAAAATAAGAAAAAAAATAAAACGATACAAGACGAAAAAAGAAAAAAAAGACAAACTAAAACAAAGTAGTACCAATGATCAAGCTATCAGCTTTGAGATTTAACTACTGAACTTTTTCATCTACATCTTGCCTATTCACCATCGTGTAAAGCTAACATTTTAAATTGACCTTAGAGCTGATGCAGCCATAGACTGATCAAAAATACCACAGTTGTAGTATAGAAACTCAATAAAACTCTTTCACTTGTGGAAACTCAATATAAAGACTAAAAATAGACTCCAATGTGTAGCACAGCTATACCAGCATAAGTAGGTTTTATTATTTTCAAAAATATAAAATAACTAAAACAAGACGAACAATCAACTTTTGTTACAACTTGTATAGAGATAGTCGACATAATTTCGTAGTTACCTTGTAGCAACGTCCACATTATTTAAATCTACCACATCTTATACTGCAATCTGCGCTTCTTCCATAAAAAGATCATCACTTAGGATTATTTGCTACCCTTTGTCATTAAATACGAGGAAAAAACCCTTAAAAGTCTAGGGTAAGCAGAGGTTTATGCCAGTAAAATGTTTTTTTAAAATTAAGTTTTCTAGATTGTAATGTTTAAACTCAAGCATTAAAAATAAAGAAAAACCTTAGAAATTCTCATAAATCTTTTTCTTTCTTCTTTTTACAATAGAGATTTCTGACTGTCATTAAATTCTAAAGGGAATTCTATGTGTAAAAATACTTTAGACGAGAGGTGTCTAGATATTTAAATACTTAATAACGAATAGATTGATGAAAGAAATTTTCAAAGTTTTAATTTAGCACACACAAAAAATTCTTGCAAAACTTTAAAACCATTTACGGGCATTAAACTTGATGGCGGTTAGCGAAGACATTGTAATGTAAATGCATAAAGACCCTTTCTGTAGTTATTAATTTGCCATAACGAATGTTTTCAACATAAATAACTCCCTTACTACGACGGGTATGATTTATGTAAAGACTTCATGTCTAATTTCCTAATTTAACTACAACATGAAGTTTTAGATGTTCCGTTTGCATTATAACAAATTGCTACTTAAGCTATTTACAACTCTTCCCCAAGTCTGGAAAGTTCAGTTTTCAATTAATTAATTATTTATTAAATTGAAAAGTGAATCATTAATCATGCATAAGCACAACGCATAACCTACGTCTGAATTGAAGGTTCAAATGAAACAAAAATAAATTCGAAACAAAAGAAATTAAAAAACAAAATAACCCTGAAATAAAACAAAGGAATGTATTTTTAGACAATTAAAAATATTTCCCTTTGAGGTTCATCCTTGTAGGATCGCGTCCCGTTTAATCAGGAACGTGTAAAATCGTCACTAATAATGTACGTACGTAGTACGCGATGGAAGTTCGTTGAAGTTTCACCTCCAGACCTACTTATACATAATACGTTTTTGGCCTTTAGATCTACTGCAACGTTAAAGGGTCGTATTATGAGTTCGCTTCCATTTATTAACGTCATGTTATCAAAAATGTCGCGTGTCACACCAACCCACACCTAGTAACTAGTAGGTAGTTCCAAAAGACCTGCAGGTGAATTACGTTCTATATTATATACTAGCATGGATTGTGTTGTTTGCGGTTTGAAGTTGATAACTGAAAAGTTTTATGTTTTAAAGATAACCGAATGGATTGCTTTCTTGCTTTAGACACGATTTTTGAAAATATTATAAAGATAAATTTAATGGGTTTATTTGTTGTTTGTACATTTTTAGTTAAATTCAAGTAAGACAAAAACAAAACAAAAATAAGAAACCTGAAAGGTCAAGCCTAGATAATAAAGTTTAACCAGAACTCAGATTTATAGTTTGGTAATACTTAGCGGTTGGGCTATCTAATCAATTATTACTGTTTTATATATATATACTGCAGTGGATTCCGGTATAAAAAAAACGCAAAACATGAGTAAATTAATTAATCAGCTAATATAAAAAATAGAATTAATTAGATTGATAAATGAGAAATGAAATGTAGGATATTAAACTGTGACGACCTTTTCATATCCAATATCCACATTTAATCATCAAGTAATTTTAACTGAACATTTCACAATTTGTATTTGTATTTGCAGATTCTATTTCCATTTTCTATTTACAACACTAATAAATTACGTACGTAAGTCTTGTTGAGAAATTAATCCAATATTTATAATTCTGTGCGTTGTTACACAACAAAATCAATATTATTCAATGCCATCTTTTTCCTTTACATTTTCTACATTTAATTTAATTATTGAGATTTCTACAAACGCAAGAGCATGACTAACCCATAATTTATTTTTTTATACAAATAAAAATCAAAAATAAATTTATATAGGTTCATAATAAATTATAATGGAAAAAACACAATATTCCACTTTATATAACCTTAATTTATTTGCCTTTGGTAATGATGTGTATAATATTGAAACGGGCCAGGAAAATAAATTAAAGTTATACAATGTGTAATCATATGTCCTATTGTAATTTATCATTAACACAGAATGGTATTTTTGAAAATTTTGGTCTTATAGCCAGAACCCACAGCAATATATACATGTATGTAGAGACCGGATTGTTAGGCAAAATAAATCCTTATAAAAGGCAGTTTCTTTTCTATCACTTTCTCATATATTTTGGACGCTACACTTAATAAAGGTACACCTCTATAATTATTACGGCTGGCAGTTTTTTCTTTTTCTACGATAACTACTGTCTTCAACTCCTCGGGTATCTTGAATGTATTCCATGCTAATTTTATTATCTCATTCAATAATTCCACACCCTTTTTCCCCCATGAATTTTATCATTTCAGGTCTTATTTCGTCTATACCCCTGGGGCTTTTTCAATTTTGATTTTGTTTATTGCGTTCCATGACATCGTTTATTGAAATATTTTCTTCTTGTTTTGTCTCCTGTTCTGTTGTCTGACTCTGTAGCTGTACTTTTGTTTGGGGCTCCCAGCAGTTCCATGTAATATTCTTTCCATCTCTGCTTGATATTCTCTTCTTTGTTTAACATCTTTCCTTTATCCTTTATATTATTTATTGTGTTTTTTTTCTCAACCCTCTTAGTGTGCGGTATAGCAGCTTAGCACTACCTGCGGTATTTGTTTTCATTTTTTCTCCTGAACTGTTCCCAGGTGTTAGCTTTTGCTTCTTTAACTAGGGTTTTGACCTTTTCTCTTTGTTTTCTATAGTTATAATAAGCATTCACGTTTTCGTTTGAGCTCAGGCACTTTTTCCATAAGGTTTTTTTCTTTTTGACCTCCGTCTTTATGTGTTCATTTCACCATTTTGTTTGCTTTCTCATGTTCGTATTCTTAGCAACCCCACATATTTCTATTACTGCACTTTTTAATATTCTCTTGAAAATTTGCCATAATTCCTCAATGTCTCGGCCTTTTCTTAACTCTGCTCTTGTCAATTTCTTATGTCACTTTTTCCTGATATCTTCTTTGAACTTTTTTGTCCAGCAGTTTATACGTTTTAATATTCAGGTATTCCACCTCTTTGTTCCTTCAATAAGCTGTAACCTTGTTGTTATGAGTCAATAGATAGTGTTCGCTGCCTACCTCGTATCCTCTTTTCACCCTAACATTTTTTACGTTTTTAAGTCTGTTTTTCTCTACTAATACATTTCGACTGTTATCTATGTATATCTTTATGCTGGTACCATGAGTTTGCTACCAGCAATCCATTTAAAATGCAAAAGTCTATAATTTTGTGTCCATTTGTATTTTTATCTCTCTCTCTCTCTCTCTCTCTCTCTCTCTCTCTGTCTCAAAATTTTCCTACTGTTACCTCTGTGCTATCGGGGCAGTTACCTACTCTTCCGTTCATGTTCCCTAGTACTATTGGTATACCTCTACTGTTCTCTGTTTCTTCTTGTAGCTTGCTCCAGAATTCCTCTATCTTTTTCTTTCTGTCTCCCTCGCTTGATCCGTACACTCCAGAATACTGTAAATCTTGTTCTCTTTTTGCACTTCTAGTTTCAAAATTCTATCTGATATAAAGTTTCATTCCTTAACTTTGCTTGCTACACATGCTACTCCCGATTGTGCCCGTTTTTCCTTTTCTATCCTGCTGTATATCATTAGCTGTCCTCCTTCCAGTTCAATTTGGCCTTTTTCCTTCTTCTTTGTTTCTGCAATTGCTAGTATGTTTAGCCTCGCTTCCTTCATCACTTCACTTATTCCCATTTCCTTCCCGCTGATTCCTATCATATTTCATGTAGCTATTCTGCATGTATTATTTCTATCCTTATAAGTTTTACTGCTCTTTTCGTGTTCCTTGTTCGTGTCCATTTCCATTGGATTTTTTGTCAATGTGTCTCTGTCCTTAACTTTCTCGGTTAGTTTTTTGTTTTGCACTCCTAGCTATTTTTCTTCCTTAATCCTGCATACCGTCCCTTTCTGGTGATCTGTCTAACTAACACTGTTTTTTTTAGGTTTGTCTCTTCTCCTTCGTTTGTTCTTTGCCCCTCTTGTATTTCTTTTGTTCCGTACTCCATTTATAAACAACTTGTTATGTCTTACGTAAGCTCTGTAGCTCTTTTTCTTGCTGTTTTTATTTCTGGTATTAATTTTGCTCCTTCTACTTGAATATTATTGGGATAATCTTCGTCAATCCATACTCTCGTGTCTTTCAGATTTCTTGTATTACGTAATATTTCTGTTCTTGTACGTACTTTCCTTTACTAACTCTACCAGTATCGGCCTATTTCTCTCTTCCTTATACTCTCAGATTCTTTTCATTTCATCTATTTTTGTTATTTAGTGTTTTCATTACTTTTCTTATTTCTTTCCTTATCTCGCTGTCCTTCCATCATTAATTCCTCTTACGATAATATTCTTTTTTCTGACCTCTCTTTCTAATTTTTCAGTTTTATTCTACTGTTTTAAAACCTGATCTTTAAGTTTTATATTTTCGTTTCTCGATTGATTCATTTCCGTTATTACGTTGTCTAATTTTTTACTTCTTTGGGTCATATTCTCCTCTATGCTCCCATATAATTTTTCAATTCTTTTCATATCCATTTTTGAAAGGTCTCTGAACTTGCAGACCTTTCTTTGTAGTTCTTCTTTACTTCCCGTGCTATTCCGCAGGACGGTCCTGTCGCTTGCTCGGTTTATGCAGACTGCTAACCAGATTTAACCCTTTTACACGTTCTTACTTACAAATGTCGCTTTTCCTGATTCTTAGGGAATTATTTCACCACTACGTCCCGTGTTCACACCTTAATTATACTCTTATTATCCTCACTGTATTTAATCTTGTCTGTATGGCCCGATTTTCAAGTTTCCTGCAGGAGAAAAATCAAACACAACTTACACCGATAGCGCGAACATTTGGGCTCCAATTGCAAGCTTTTAATTTCTTGTGGTACCCATTTCAGGTTCCCCATCTGTTTATACTTAGTAAGTTTAGATGGTAGCGGAATTCCTGGAAACGTCTCTCGATATACAGCTACGCGCAAAGAAGTCTTCAAGAAAACCTTCTTTGTGGAAGATATTAATTGATTGACAATCACAAATGCATTCATTAACACGATGTAATAATGAGCTAAGTAAGTGATGTGCATTAAATTTGGATAAAATATTTTAAGTACTCCAGCTGCATTTATCATATAAAGTGCAGCCTCATTGAGTAACAAAAACACTTTTTCTAGTGTCTTAGTACCAGGGTACTGCCATTAAAAAAATTTGTTCGCATTCGTCCTGCGTTTTGTTTTAAAGTGATAGTGTGTGGTGTGCTGTGTGTGTAGTAGTAGTTGCAGTAGCGGCAGCGGCAGTAATATTGGCCTAGAGATGGTGGGGCGGTGGTTCCTCGATGTTTTGTGTTGTAATGGTGGCGTATAAATCGTACTTTTGAGAAACCAAAGTGGACGAAAGATCGCAGAACGTTAACAGATTACAGGTATTACATTATATTTAAAAAGCACATCAGTTGACCTCTAACAAAACGAGCAATTTGGTCAAGAACGTGATGTCACTGGTCGCTAAACTTGTTGGAGGAAAGCAAGTCAATCGCTGCAAGAAACGCTCTTATACAGTACGTGCTCAAGGTGCCGGGCTTGATTTTTAATGTGGCACTATTACGTCATGAAAAAGGCGGTTGGAAAAAGCTCACCAACTGCAGTTAAACGCTATGGTCAAACCAGACTAAAAAGACTGTCTACACTAAGAAATGTTTGTTTGGAACAAACAAACTTAAAAGTAGAAAGAAGGTTGACGTTCGTAGAAAAGACGGTTATGGAGAATTCTACCAGATAGGTTAGAAGGATTAGAAAAAGAGAAAAACGACTTAATAAAATCTCTTCAAGTTACGGCCGATGAAAGAAATGAAATAGAAATGAAGAATAGAAGTCAGAATGATAACGATAACTGGCTTCGAAAAAGGAAAAATCGTTTAACCGCATCTGTGTTTGGACCTGTATCGAAACGAAAAGAAAAAAGCATGTGGGCTCCATTCGTGAATACAATTCTGTATAGAAAAACTGCGAACCTCCAGAAGAGTAAAATATCATTATTATAACGTCATCACAAAACTTGCAACTCCTTTACAATTAGGGTTTTTAGAATCAAAGCTATTTTTTGTTTACTCCATTTCATTCTTCAATAGTTGGTTTATATTTTCCATTTCCCTTTTATTCCAAGCCATTTACGTATTACACACGTTTTCGGAACAACATCAAATTCTTTAGTATAATAAATAATGATGTAATAAACTATAAACTATTTACTGCTGTATTTATTATCAAAGGACTTTACTCATATAAAGCAGATTAAAAATGACAGTAGCGAGGTTCGTATAAGCAAAGAGAACATCAAGCAAAGATGACACGACTACATCAAGAAGTCGTTGAACGAAGAGAACCCAAGGATTGACAAAGGACCTGGCTTAATAAATGAAAATGCAGTACCTGGAATAAGTCCACAGGAGATACGAGAGACCTTAAGGAGAACAAAGAACGGTAAGGCAGCGGGGTCTGATGGTGTTCCGGTGGAGGCGTGGAAGGCATTGGGAGAGGAGGGAATTGACATGCTATGGGACCTCATATGCAAAGCGTACATTAAAGAGAGGTTGCCTGAAGCCTGGGGGGCAAGCGTGATCATACCTATCTATAAAGGAAAAAGAGATATAAACGGCCTGACAGACCAGATGGAAACCCGAAGAGCCCAATGAATTTCTAAACTGAGGCCCGACCTGGCTCGACCCCGAGCCGAGTAGCGTAACTAACTAAAATACTCGGCCTTTGCGGGCCTCTAGGATGTGCATTAAACAAAATAATCAAGAGCGAAGTGTTATCAAGAAATATCAAAATTAAAATTTATAAAAACAATAATGCGACCGGCTATTATTTATGCGCGTGAGGTATGAATATTAAACAAGAGTGAAGAGAAGAGAGTGACGGTATCAGAAAGAAAAGTGCTAAGAAAGATTTATGAGTGGGTGACTCATGGGAAACACAGACAAACCAAGAATTGCAGAAATTGTTTAAAGAATCGAATATCATAGAAGTTATCAAAGTGCAAGGAATCCGCTGGTTAGGGTACATAATGAGACTACCACAAGACAGAAACCCTAGAGAGTAAAATGGCGACTAAAGGATCAAGTGAAAATGGATATTAAAAAAGTAGAGCTCAGAAACTAAAGAGGAAAAGCTGGCAATATTATTATTATTATTATTATCAGTTTTGTAGATCGATGTAACTTCTAGATGAGACATCCGCGGTTTGCATGCCTTTTTCTTTTTAATAGAATTCAATAGGTGGTATCACAGTTTGTAAAAGAATGATAACCCTGCAGCGCCTGTGATGGGCCCTAATGTAACAACGTTTGCTATCTGTTTGATCCACTAGCAAAGTTTTAACAGTTCAACTTCAAGAGAAAAAAGTGAGACCCAAAGCACAAGGACGTCGGTATTTAATGCATTTGCCCCCGTACTCTACCCTATCCTTTTCCGTCGCTCTTTTCTAGTCTGTAATATCTTCCATCAATGTTCAACTAAAGATTAAAAAAAAAACAATTCTTAGGAAGTTCGACCAGGTACGAAAAAGTTTTGCCTTGGAGAACACGAAATTTGCACCTGCTCTATTCTTCAAATTATCAACCCAGTAAAAATCCCACACTAAATCTATGCACTACTCACTTAGAAACGTGCAGTTTCAAGCCGAAATTTCTGACATGACAGGCTTAAGAAACTAAAGGCAGGTCAATCGAAGATAATGCTGTTGAAACATTTTGTAACTGATTCGCTTTCAAACAAGCTTTCCAGTTTATCTGCAGGATCTACCTTAAAAGTGTATTTCTTTTGTGAGATGGCAGACGCTGGTTTTCTAGCCTTAGTAGCAACTATTTTTGTTTCTCTTTTTTTAGATTTACTTAGATATAAAATATCTCTTCCTCTGTTGAGACTTTCCAAGGAAACGATGGACGATTTTGGACAGTTCACAGCCCAGATGTGTATTGCAAAGATGAAAGGTACATCGCTGTTGAGTGTTCGAAAAAATGGTGTAGTTGTAGTTTGCCTATGAGGTTGACAAGGCGCGCAACAGAGCAGCAACCTGCACTGATGCCCTTCCTGATCCACCCAATGAAGCTGGAAAAAATGTACGAGAACTTCAGAGAGATACTTGATTTCTTTCTGAGCTTTTCCTGAGAAGTGAGGATAGAATTCTAAAGATCTCAAGAATGTCCTTTTCGTTTTCCTTTACCATCCTGCTCATTTATCGACTCTTTGTGAATTTCAAGTGCGTATCTACAGAAACAACTCCTCTCCGTACCCAGTCGTTTCCAAGATTTTCTGCATAGACGGGCAGTCGCTGAAAAACACGCCAGAATGATGCCGTCGCTTCTATTTGTATAAGAAATAGTTTTCCGTTGAAGATTATTATGTGTTGTAAAAAAGTGTATCGACCGTGTTATACCATTTTAATCTATTTGCTTTGTCGCACGTGTAAAGTTAAAAGCAGGTGTAAAAGCGAAAGGAAACTGTTTGATATAAACAAACGATGCGTGTTGTATCGAGTCAGTCGTCAAGATATAGTCTCGGGGATGTTTTGATACCGTTACCAATATTTCCAATAGGAAAGCTATTTAAAAGACTATACGTTGCGCCTTCAATTTCTTAGTCAGTCAGTTTAATAAATTAAAAACAGATATCCTATCAGATGAACTTGTCAGAATTTACAGATTAAGCCTAGCTGTAGGCTATATCCGAATAAAACTGAGACTTGTCAGTGTGAGGTATATACCTAAACCACAAACATCAAATGTGCTGGCTAAGTCTCTCAATCGGACTGACGCCCTTGCTAATCCTCCCAATGAAACTAGAAAAAGGAAATGTCCGAGTGTGTCAAGATAATTACGTTAAAAACTATCACTGGTCTTTTTTAAAAGTCACTGTACTGCGTGTATTAGTTTTATTTATGTAAAAGTTAGTATAATCTTACACTCAAAGAGTAAAATCGACTAAAATATATGAAACTCCAAAAAGTTGGTCTATATTTTAGAAATGGCCACCAAGAAATTCTGCTAAGATTCTTTGAAGATTCTATAATATTGCCTACTGAACTTCAACGTCTGGTGTTATTTGAAAGTTAAAAAAGTGCGTTCACCAATTTCCAATTTATCATCATAAAGTTGATCTGTCACATAGATTGAAGTTGGGAGCAGCTCAACCATGCTGGCACAGCTTGAAACATTTCCTGCGCTTGCGAATCCTAACCCCTAATAATCACTGTAGCTTCCAACAGACGGCAACGCTGTAGCAAAGGTCTTGTTTACAGTAGCGGTTAAGTTGCCTTCATTTTCCATGATGGTTCTAAAATAGAACGTGGACGAAGAAGACCGTCCACCACCGCGTGCTGATTAACCAAGCAGAGAATCAAGGATTCTTTACATCACTTATTATCAGATCACGTGTGGTCACTAGCCGTCTACTTTTCATTTCATCACGAAATTATCACACAGTTGGCTGAAAAGCAGGGGATCCTTGAACAGCTAGCTAAACCAACTTGAATTCTATTTAATTTGATTTGATACTGAACTTTACACATCGTTTGTTAATTA
>VTPC01090962.1:0-18387 GCA_011009095.1 Ignelater luminosus
AAAAAAGAAAATAACTCAAAATCCAATATAAGCTTCTAAAACTATAACTTTCAAATATTTTTGGAACAAGGATAATGCCGGCATTTTATCATGAACACCTTGGTTTATACTTGATGACGTTCTTACATATACGCTTTGCAAATGGAATACAAAACTTAAAGCTTTAAGTTTATCTAATTCGCATTATTCGCTTGACGCCCTCGAGCAACTTCGGTTCTCATGAGATAAGGAGATTTAACAAGTGTTTCGCGAATGGCTGCAGCGGCAATACAAGAACTCATTGTTGAGAAATACATACATTTGGGAATTGATCGAGGATGTGTGTTCTACGCAAAAGGGACTGTACCGAACACTGCATTTTCAACATTTCTAATTTATTATTTTCAGACACTGAACTTTCCAATTAAACAGTTCAGTGGAAGAAAAGTAACACTACTATATGTTGATTTAACCTTACGTTTGTCAGACATATAGACGAACAACAAAGAATTTCTGTTGAATGGATGGAAATCAAATGGATCTGCTGCAATGAACCGTTTTATTACATAAAATTTCAATGTGGTAGATGGTAACAAAGACAATGCGTAGTCAGCAGGTACAATGCAAAGCTAACTGTCTATACTACGATTAGGGTAACGCATTTGATATTCACCACTGCACCCACGCAATCGATACCAGCTACGTTCAGTGTTAAAAGAAGCTTTCAATAGTACATTCAATTAACATTTTATCAATTCAACAATCAACTCCCACCTATGATAACATGCATTGTGTCTGATTAATTTTGTTTCTTTAAATAGCTTACTACGTAAGAACTGAAGCATTTTGGTGGAGGCACGTTCAAAGTGTCGGAATTTCCTAAGAGATAAAAAGAACGTATATTAACATTGCTAATGTATACAAGGCTTTTATAAAGTATAATTATTCAATATGCAGCCAATGCATGCATCAGATAAGCGGATATTGCTCTGCACATAGGCGCCCGGCGCTTCGTGGCTACATAGTAATTGTCGATTACATTAACTGCAAGTGAGTAGCGGCTCTTTCAATATCCCCGCGATAATCCAGGAGAGAAAATAATTAAATCAAACATGTGTTTATGGAACACAAAGTCACAAGTGTTCAGAATTTACGGTCGATTACATATTCAACGAGCCCCCATTTCCAGTCAATACGTTATAAGCAGCACCAGATTGTGCAACAGAATTGTTCATAAATCAGTTAAAATGTCGTACTTTGTGCGTCTACCTTGCTTCATATAATAAGCATTAGTTATAATGTTGAGATAACCTAAATCTAAATGTTATTAGTTTATTTTACATTCTGAATAATAATGAAAAGCTGAATTAGATTTCGTTATATCAGTTTTAAAATAAATTGTGTACTATAAAGAGAACATCAACAATAGGCACTCCCTTAAGATTGACAAACTCAGATTATTTTGCTTACATTACATTAAAGTTCCGAGTTTCCAGAGCTGCATAAGTGATTACTCTGCGGCGCACTAGACTAAAAACACAATGGAAATTAGTAATTTCGCCTAGGAAAAGGCACTTACTAACCTAACAACGAATAATAGTAACAGACGTTTCATTAAAATTTTAAATAAATGCAAAGTAAAATTTTCTTAGCAAGGAAAACTAAATAAAAAAGAAATATGGTCGAAGTAAAAATAGCCGGATTTTATTTGGATTAATCAGACGTTTTACCTACCCTACGATTAACAAAAATAAACCACAAAGATTAAGTTGATAAATTAGATGGGATCGTTTGACATAGTTCTTCACTTAATCTATTCTCATTAACGGTTAAAATTAATAGGTGTGACCTTTATTTGCTAGTATTATTTATTGAAAGTGGAAAGTCTGCTAACGACGACTTTGATTTACGAGCTCTTCTGATATGTTCACGAAATATCCATATAATTTGTAAAATCTGTTCATAATCACCTTGTCAATAACAAGCAATCAGTTGTTTAACATAATAAATTATTAATTCACTTAAAATGACTTCCGAATCAAGTTAGCCTACTGAGATTATTATTTTAATGAAGAGAACTGTTACAAGAATGTCGTTAATCACCGCTTTTCATTAAATAAGCGAAGATTAACACACGTACTACATAACTATGTCACAAACAAATTCAGTCTTTTTACTTTAATATTCCTTTGTTTTTATTTCTTTGTTGTGGCGTTTACTTCGACTTATTTCTTCTGAAAAACATTCCCGTAGGTCAGTATTTCTTGGCAGAAGCAGAATCATCGCAAAATATTAAAATTGAATGCGTTCCGATTAAAATATTCAAATTTGTGGTTAACAGCACAGAATTATTCTAGTCAAGACAATTCACGAGGAAAATTACGCACGTTCAGACCAGAACACTAAAAAAAGGGCTTCGAACAAATTGCATTGCTTGGGTAAGCAAAAAGAGTAGAATGGGTGCCAGAAAGAATTCGTACAATCATAAAACAAACAAAATTTGAGACAAGGAGTTGACTAGAAGACAGAGAAAAAATAAGAAATCACAAACCTACTATGAGGTATCGGTAATACAATTCTACCTTGACTTCATTCAATCTTACTTGAAATCCACATTTTGAATTATATTAGAATTTAAGTGTCATGGTTTCGTCCTAAGTGGGAAATATATGTATCAACAACATTAATCTGATATCATTCACCGATTCCATATTCTTCAAAATACTCCATAGGGTGCCTGTAAGCGAAACATCAGATTCAGAAAGAATTCCAAAAATACCTATCAAGAGCACTGGGTACACATACTGCACAATGTGATTCAAAACCCTCTTTCTAAAACTAAAAAGCAATACAAATTCCCTAGCCGAAGAAATAATTTCAGAGAAAAGTTGAATGTCAAAATAAGAGGAGCAAACTGGTTATAAATAGTAATCAGAAGAAGCATTTCTGCAATTGAAATCATTATTAACAAAAGACAAAACAGGGAATATCTGTAGTTTTTGCAAGTTTTGCTTCCATTTAAATAGCTCCTTAAAATTACATCCAAACCAAGACATACTAACTTAAGTATTACACATTTTTGTTAAAAACGTAAAGAGATGATTAATTTTGCCTCTTTCCTATGCAACAGACGTATGATTCTGTTCCATTGTCCACCTAACAGATTCACTCATACGTTTTCCAATTGTGCTCTTTATGAATATGCACAAACTAACAAATTCTTTAAATAGATGCTATAATACCAAAGCAATGCCAATTTGTGATAAAACTAAAACAAATTCGAGAATTAAGAAACGATATCTCTGGCTATTGAACGTGCCTTTTACAAGGCCTGACATAAAGGGCCTTTTTCAAACGTTCCTTTCTCAAAAGTTCTCAAGTGCCGCTCCAGTTAATAATAATTTAGATTTTTCCATTAAATTAGTGTCCTGCAGAGCTGAATTTTCTCTTCATCGCAAATAGATCAAACTGAGCCCCAAAATAGATCTAAAAGATCCACCTTTTGACTAGAAAACAAAACTTCAAAATCACGTCTGCTGGAACTTAGCAGAAGACACTCCATCTCTTCTAGGAACATTGAAAAAATCGATCTCACTCTCCTTAGATTACTAAGATCAACAATATTACTAACTGATACAAGTCAGTTTAGGCTTTGGGGGACTATGACGTGCGGTACTTAATGTATAGTGGAAAGACACCAAATTGTCATCCATCTGGAACGCATGTCAGCAGGAAAGACTAACGCCGTCAAGTTTCAAATGAGCTTGAGTTTTACGGTTGGCAGTTCATTTTAGGTGTGTCGATTACAGATTAGAAAATGACACATCAGTACAAATCTAGGAAACAAAGATTATTCAACTCCTGGAAATGCTACGCTTAATATTTTCGTGTAGATCATCGACTGAATTACATCTTGGCTCGAAAACAACTTCTACAAATCGCCCTAGAAATTTCCAGCAATCTTCAAAAGCTTTTAGTGAGCACATATCGAAAAATACCTAATAGTACGGTAGTGAAGTTTCTGGAATCTCTCGAAGCACCAATAATAAAAGGTATTGACAGCTTAGTGTACAATTCTACTAGAAAGAGAAATTACGTCAGAATAATGCAGTCGATTTTAATGATATATTTAACTTTGAAATCTTTTAGCTACCCAATACGTTCCTTCTGGAAATCAAAATCAGCAGTGTCAAAATCAGATCAAAGTCTATGAAAAAATCTAAAAGAGCTATCGCCTTGGAAATAGTTAAAGCTGCTATTAATTAAATAAAGTTTGGGGGTTAAGATCTAAACAAATTTTGATTTAAATCTTTTACCTATCTGCTCTAACGGTAAAAATGGGTTCTTTCCGAGATATTCTGGTTAACACGTTACATTGCTTTACAGAGACGGCAAACATATTTTCTATCTTCTAACCCTTGAGGAGTCTTTAAAACTTTAATAACCGGTAAAGCAAGCACTGAAACAACTACTGAGCAAAGAATGATTTCAAAAATGCCTAAAACAAACAAAAAACCCGGGCAAGATTGTTTAAATAGCTCAACCGATGATACATTTCAGGTGTTAGTACAGCCCAAGCCTTTCGTAACTAAAACATAAGTTTATTGAACATCGTTCTTTGGTTCTATGCTCAAACCTTAAAAACAAACAGTCGACATATAAAATTTTTCGTGTATAAACTGCTTACTTACAGATAACGCCGTGTTGTTTTAAAAAACTTCTTTAGGTCTGAAAACAAATCCGGAACCACGTACAAAGAAGCTTGAAACCTGATCCTGGATCCCGCCAACCAAGCGTTACAAAGCTTCCGTGCAAGAATTCAATTTTGGAATCGACTCGCAAACTTCCCTGAAGAATTGCGTTTTTCTTCTGGTGTGACTCCACCAGTTTGGATAAGACAGCACTAAAGAACATAAATTGGTATAATGGGGCAAATAAAACTGTTCTAGAATTAGATAAAGCTGTGCTTTTGATACCTTTACTGCCATGTTGCAACATCGCAACAAGCGGGAGCCTCTAAACAAACTCTCTAGGGTCTGGTTGGGAGTTAGTCCGATCTTCCACCTCTGGAGTCGACTTCCAATGGCGCAAGTTTACCTAAAAATATTCTAAAGGTGGCGTCAGAACAGAGTGGTAGTACCCGATGCTGTTTCCTAATCGAGCTCCAATCCCATGATGGAAGCACAACCGCTGCAGCACTTAAAATGCATCGCAATCTTCCGTCCGACTTCTTAATGTACTTACTGAAGCTGAAATAGAAGAAATACGGTGCCTGCAGGATCGAGAGTTTGTTGAGTTAATCGGAGTACCGAAGTTCAGAAACTTGGATTGCTGGTTGAACAGAGGTGGAAGTGAAGGGTACCTTACGATTGGCCCACTGCTGTCAAACATTCTTCAAGGCTGAAAACAAAGAGAAAGCACGTAGGAGAAGGGTGGCGGAAACTTGTTTAAACTTGATCCTGGATTTCTATGGTCAAGCGTTACGAAGCTTGCATGCAAGGACTCGAGGGTTTATCAGGAATAAACTGATCAACTCGTATACATTCCTGGAGCATCCTCCAAAACACAGCCTTTTTCTTCTGGTGCAGCGACTACAAATCTAGATGCAGTAGCTCCAAAACAGATAGATCGATAGTTTGTGATGGGACAAAGAAGGTTTTCTCGGTGTTGTTCAATTTGTGTTTAGGGCAGTCTGAACAAGATTGGACAATGCTGCAGCATTGCTTGCTTTATAGTATTCAAGAAAGGATATTCGAAAATGCAATTTTCAAGATAGGTCACAGTTCCAAAATCATTTGAGTATCGTTGAGATTAGGTTTGATCATTATCCATCGGCGGAGACGACTCCAATCGTGCAAGTGTGTTGTGTTCAAACTGAACGATTGTAGCAGATTTATCTTAAGTAGCATGGAATGCCACTATAATAAAAAATAAACAAGAGGAACGATAAGATCAAGCTTTTTAGGCACCAAACATACGGAAGAATTTTATAAACACCCGTAGCTGATGATGACGGAAAGGAAGATAAACTAATGGATCTAGGTGAGAGTCTAGTATCCAGGAGCTTGCTTTTGAAGAAGCAGAGTTTAAATTGAGAAAGTATAGTATGAGGCACAAAAACCACAGAATAGTACAGCTTCCGAAATAGCGTAGATACTAGAGACGAAGATAGCTTACCTGGATTATTAAAAAACTACAAGCAAATTCATGTTATTGAATCAGATTTTAGAACATCGATATTGCTTTGAATCCTCTTGATAAGACAGAGAGACTGGCGTAGTTATTTTATCTAAAAATGAAAGTTTGCAGAAGATCGATTTCTAGCGTTTTGTAAAATTTCGAAAAACACTGCATTAATACTGTCTCAGTAGCTTTATCTACTCGTAGGTGCAGGACTGATAGGTATTGGTAGTTATACTTAGGCTAACTACGTTGATTACGAATAGCTAGATCTTTGTTCAAGTATAGGCAAGACCTAGTTAAGTGTACTGTCAAAGGCACATTACTAGAAGAATGACAGTAAAAACTCGATTGACTTGAAACCTGAACGCAATACTGCTTTGATCTACACTAGGAGGCGTGCACGGGCCGGGCTTTTTGATCGAGCCTCAGTTTAAGAATTTATCGGGTTTAGCAAACCTATCGGGCCAAACGGGTCGATCGCACCTATCTGGCTTTTCGGATCAATTGAACTTCTCACGTTTTGTAAATCTGAGCTTTTGTATTAAGAATTCTCATTATAAATAAATTCTTACCTTTTAGAAACGAGGTAAACAAATCTTTTATTCGTTTGTAATATTCTTACTAGATCTCTTGCTTATTTCTTAATTTTCAATTTGAAATGACAGATATAGTCTGTTTAGTAACATTCTAGGAAAATCGATGGCTTACTGTCATGTTGGCCACAGTATGAAACACGCCGATCTTTCTTGGGCTTTAAATAGTATAGCAGTTAGAAGCTTGCATGGACTGGGTTTTTTGGTCAGGCTTCTACGCGGTCCAGCCCAGACCTCAATTTAAAAATGTATCGAACTTTTCGGGCTTATATTGAGGCTGTTACCAGGTATTTTTCGAGCCATTTCGAGTTTAATTATCTCGGGCCTGGTTGTATATTAGTATTTCAATCCGTGCAGGGCTCTAGCTCATAGTTCAACACTACGTTTTTCTAATTAATGTACTGTGTTTGTTAATAAGCAAAACTGTTTGCTAGCTTATAATTTTGCTTTCTCATTTACATTTCTCAGATGTAGCATTTTTTTACATTAGTTACCTTTCTATAGTATTTCTTCAAAGCAACTTTCCTATTGATCTTCAGATAGAAGGGTATAACAAGAGAAGTCTATTCGAAGGAGGTAATTAGGATTTATCTCATGGTAGTATGTTATATTTCATTTTACCATTCCGGAGTGACACAGATTTTATGTATTTGTTTTACGTTCTTGTTTGAGCCTTTAAATGTTATAGTCTTCAAGTAGATGGCACTAATCCCATATACTCACATAAATGAATACCAATTGCAAGCAAATACTGGAAAAATATTTACTAAATAGTGAAAAGCAGCACAAAATATTGGTTTGACAAATAATGCAGAAAATGAGATTTTTTTCCATTTGTTTTACAAGAAATAAGATATCCGAAAGGTGATACCGTCACATGTAATAGAATATGATTTCAATTGACAAAACGGTTTCTTCTGTAAAAAAGGAGATCAAACAAATGTTTGAGTGGTTTCTAAATCTTCTAGTTTTCTATTGTTTGTACATATAAGTAAAACGATTTTGTTGTTTCTTTTTACTATTTATAGCTGAGGTTAAACAAATCATTCAATATTTATTATGCAGTAAAAGTTCTCCACAGCATATTTTCCTTAACCGTTCTTTAATATTATATACTCTGTAAACTCCTAAAAAGTAAGTAAACCAAACTACATTATTTCACCCCTCGAAAAATATGACACAATAAATTTCTTTTAACGACAAAATCAATAAATGTTTATTATCATCAGTAAAATGAAAATATAAACACTGAAAGAACCTTAGCAACAACAAGATGAATGAAAGGAAATTCCCTGAAATCACCACCGTTCTCGAGATGGAAAACAAGTCAGTTGAACATTCAGCAATAACAAAAACATCCTGGGGATTTCCAGTCATTCAAAAACCACCCAGGATTCAATACCGCTTCTCTGACATCAAAAAAATACTGCTATATTCCCTTATTTCCTTCTTATTCGAATAAAAACATTTCCTTTGAATCAATTTATCAACGAATAAATAACAAATTTGTTAAAGGTTTCACTAAAATTAGTTTATAATTAATTTAAATTATATTCAAGATTTAATAAAGCATTGCGTAATTGGGTGAAGAGTAATGTTACGGTTTTCTTAATACAATGAACAGTAATTTGAAAGTTAGTGATCAAAGCTGCTCTCTCTCAACTCAACACCTGAAACCCTATCTAGTAGATCTGGATTTCCATTTCACTAATTCTAAGCTATTTACTGGCGAGATAATTAAATTCCATTAGTTTTCCTAACTCGAATGATTTAATTTCCAGTTTAAAACGACTTTGCATCCGTAACTCTGTCAACTGTTAATACTTCCTATCCGTCAGCGATGCAATTTAGTCGAGAATTTTCAGAATTTTACTGTCTCTTTTATCAATGCAGTTTACATTTTAGTACTTAATGTATACACTCAGGTGCAAAATAAACGGACCACTAATTATCTGTACATTTTTTGCATTTTATTTTTTTTTAATTTGTAAATCTAAAAAAGACAATCGCAAGGTATACTATTTAACTAAGCTAACTTGAAAAATAAACAAATTTAGGGCATCGTTAGATTCTTTACACTGAAATCTACTTGATGTCAAGCAAGAAAGCCCGAACTTTGAAAATAAGTGATGCAGTCCAATTTTTAAAATTCCCTATACTATAGAAATATAAAGCAAGCCGTTTTAATCAGTAACTCAAAACTATAATTTTCATAGTTAGGGCCTTTTTGCTTTTTAGAGCAGTATAGCAAACTGCAACATTGGTGTATAAAAAAGTCAGCATACGCTAATTTTGAGTGAACGGTACATAATGCTGAAGAAAATTCATTTAGGAAAATAAACGGTATGTTTAGCTTAGAGGAGGTAACACGAAGTTTTGTAGTCCACTTAAGTCAAAATATTGAACATTAGGTTTATCTTCCTAAACGAATATTCTTTTAATATTATATATTGCCCAATCAAAGTTACCAGACACTGACTTTTTTCACCAATGCTGTATTTTGCTAGACCCTACTATACTGTCTTTTATCGTAAAACCTCAAAAGTTAGATTTACAGATTAAAAAAAATCAAAAGTAAATAAATAGAAAAGGTATTCAGTGGCTCCTTAATCTGCAGCTGAGTTTATAATGGGTTTCCAATTTATAGTAATTCAACTATTTTCAACGACAATGAGATTTTGGTTATTTCCCAACTGTCATGCCAATTTTGCCTAAGAAATCTTCGTTAGCTTATTTCGTTTAAATCGGTAACATTCCTATTAATGCAAATGATGTATCATGAAAGTTTACCTTAGACAAACTTTTACCAAGTTTATTGTATGAAAAACGCTGCTTTATATTTATGAATTAAATACCTTACCAGTTTCTAAAAACCCAAATAAATACCAGTTTCTGATCAACAATCTCTGGAATACTGTGTTGAGGGTAAAACGGTCCCATAGTGTAGTGCACACCTTAACTAGGTTCTGCCGGGAATTTCGATTTGGGCTTAATTGGGCTTTACATCCAGCTTTCTCAATCAAGACTTTTCGAACCAACTAACTCTTTTGGACTAGAGGGATTCTTGAGACCGATTATTTCTTTCTGATCAAACGAGCTATTTTTTTGCTAGGTTGGTTTCTTGGGGCCCTAAACTCTTTTTGCGGTTCTCGGCTTTGTTCTAGACTATACATAAAATTTTCAAATAGCAACAGGCTGGCGCATAAATCGGTGAGCAACAGGCTTACACAAGAACTATTTATCAAAAAGAATTTTCAAGCATTTAGCACCTATGTAACGGACTTTTTCAGTTGAATCTGCCGTTTCTAAGACAAAACAAATTTTATATTCTGTTTAATCTTTTCTGACCAGGTGAATTTTTGATTTAACTTTTTATGTATATCAAGCCGTTAAACTTATTAATCGATCGTCTCTTGGGCCAATCGGGAATTTCAACCAATAATTTGAGCAGACTTTCTGGACTTTTTTTAGTAGGATTGGGTTTTTGGAGATGGTCACATTTTCTAAGCCGATCAAGTTTTTCTGATCGGTTGGTTTTTCCCAGTCGACTAAGGCGCCCTTTCTTTGAGAAACTTTGTAATATCAAACACGATGCGATGCTGTCTTAGCTTTAATTATGATAACTTCAAAACGTATAACGTGGATAGGCCTATTTTTGAGTCAATCTTCAAGCTTTTCAGAATTTTTAGACCAGTCTGCTCTGCCTTTTTTGTCAGTTCGAGATTTACGAGCCAATCAAACTTTGTGAGATGGTGGGTCATATACTTCTACCTAATCAGGATAATCGATGTTTTCAGGCCATACAGGCTTTTCTGACTTCTTCAAGCCAGCAAAGCTTTCCTATAAGTTAAGTCGTTCAATCTGGCACAGTCATTTATACTCAAGTTTAGTCACTTTTCTTTAAGAAGCTTTCAATATTCGCCAAAACAAGGCGAACATTTTTGTTTTTGATTACGATAATTTCCAAATATTGACAAAAGTTGACTAATAAATTCCGCAAGTATCAAGCCTGCATAAGATTGATTGTCAAGAAAATCCTGACAGAAAAGTCTTATGGGCATTTAAAACTGAATAGGGTGCTTGGTGAAGTTAGGCCTTACAAGTTGATTCGATTTTTTGCACCGACCAAGCCTTTTGGGACAGTTCGATTCTTCAGACCAATAGTTCTTTTTGCGCCTATCCTGTTCTTGGGTGAATTATCTGAGCAGATTGTTTTGGCCCCTGTCAAGTTTGTTTTAGTAGGATTGGGTTCTTCAAACTGATCACGTTTTCCAACCAACCAATATTTTCTCATAGGTTGGTTTGTAGTGGGCAACAAAGTCTGTTGTATAAAGTCATATTTTCCTTAAGAAGTTTTCAATGTTTAACACGATGCTACGGTCGATTTTGCCTTAGATTGTGACAACTCCAAAACATTGACAGATAGAAAACCGACTTTATTAAATAAATAAAGCAACATAATCTCCTCATATAAGACTCATTTAAAGTTAGGGTTCAATCTTTTGGCATAGAACTTGCTAGGTTTTTTTTAACATGTTAAACTTTTCGTGCCCGAGTTCCTGCAGGTGCATCAGATTCTTTGGTCAGGCTTGACATTCTAACTAGACTTTTTAAACCGGTCAGTCTGGTTTTCTGTGCCGATATCACTTTTGGAACTAGTTCGGATTTTTGAGTCAATTGAACTTCGCTTTCTAGGGTTCTGTAAATAATTCGAAGAAGTGTTTAGGCCAGTATCGAGTTTATTTTAGTCGGGTTCTATTTTAAAGCACCCTTGTAGAGTAGAAAAATCCAGAATCGTCAGCAAAAAATTCTGTACTTGGTCATAACAAGAATGGTTGCGTGGTGGTCACGTTTCAAGTATAATGTAGTATCTAAAATGTATGGTCTGTTGTGTAAACAAAAAGAAAAACTTTTTTTACAAAAATCAAGATGACTTAGAGAAAAGATCTTACGAGTACTATTTATTTTGTTCACTATCTAGAATAAAAAAACAATTTTTAAAGGTTTAAAGGTAATAGGCATAAAGCTATGGAGTTGTTACGTAATATTCATGTTGTATCTACAGATAAATTATTGTTTAGTAGCGACAGTGTACTGGTAACACCGCCAACGTATCATCTTCATTAATTAACAATACTCGCCATTAAATATTTACGATCATCATTGTTATTTACTTACAAAACTATTTATAGGAATATAAATTACCATTTATTGACAGATATAGCATTTATAGCGCTCGTTTATTAATAATTCCACCAATATATTGTTACAGACAAAAAATGCTTTAGTAGTTCCAGTTAGACGCCTCATTGCTACTTAGAGAATTTTATTAAATACAAGACACTTTATTGTATGCAATAAAGCAAAAATCGCATTTTTAATCTTTACGCCTCTCAATAAAACAATGAAGTGGCTATTAAACACAACGCACGGCTTCAATATACTGGGTTAAAATGGCATGATAATGAATGGCGTCAACACACAGAAAAGCGCAATAACATTCCCGATAATTGCACACGCAAGCTACTGCAGCGCGACCAGTATTTATAATTATTATTGGTATTGTATTCTCGTCATATCATAAACGTATTAAAATTCCTGACATTTATATTGTAGGTGGTATTGGATTGAATTAATGAGAATTGCAAGGGCGAAGTTTTATACACAATTCAAATCCCACTTTTATGCTCGTTGTATGTCAATACGTCCACCAAAAGCAGCTCTAAATCTAAAACTGGAAGTATAAGAGCTATAAAACAACCCCCAAATGGCGATTACGGCTGCAAGGGATGCATTTGTCACCACATCTCAGATATCTCTTTCCGAAAGTGATTTTAAAAGATTTTTGTTTCGTTTCTCATACAGTAAGGACTTAAATAAGGATCAACAAAATAAAAAGGGAAAAAAATGAACTGTTTGTTCATCGGATAAACTCCTGAAAACTTTCGAGTCGACTTGTACTCTGCACATTCAGCATTGTTAAATGAACCGTACAGTGACGCATTTGACAAACGGAATTCGTTTTCCTAAAGAGGAAAGGAGAATAGTTTTATACGATGTAAATTTATAAACTACAACCGTCATAAAAAAACAAGATTTTCCTTTAGGAACTGCCGATACGTAAATGATATATGTACTGGGAAAATTGAATGAATCTCAAATTCATAAAAAACAAATATTCCAGCTTACATTTGATGCTGCTTAAATCTCGTTTTCAGCTAAAGAAAGATCAATAACACTACTGTGTAGGAATCCTTGCCCTTTCGGGCTGGTTTAGAAATATCAAGCACACAAAGTTGACGCAATATAAAAAAAAATAAATCCCACGGAGTAAAAAGTGGGAGTTCAGCAAACACCAGTAGATTATTTTATTATATTTAGCCTTTACTGATTTACTTTACCCTTATATATTGAACAAACAAGTCTAGTTATTATTTTCTTTTAATTAAACGCAAAGTTTATTTTTATAACCTTGACGTTTTTAAGGTATGCCTTTTATAACAACATTGATGATAGTTTTAATGAAACAAACAACACAGAACTTTACCATTTATTTTTTGCTAAACTCATCTTGTTTTGAAAAGCCCTTAACTACATTAAGTTTGGTTCAATGAACGTTAAACAACTGAGATAAATCCGAAAAACACGATACCCCAGTCCACAATTTATTCAAAATTTAATTAAATACAATACAATAAATATCTAATTAGAAGAGCTCCACTGAGTCTTTTCATTCAACAGGTGAATCCAGAAACTTTTTAGCAAATCAAAAACACCACAATTTAAAAGGTCGACAAGCTTTTAAATTTTATATTTCGATTAACGCTACCACCACTACCTAGCGGACTACTTATAACCAATGCCCAAGATTACAGAAAGGTGTTATAAGTATACACTGGAAAGTTTATTAGAAATTATATTAAGGCAAGGCTCAGCTGTTGACTAGAACCATCGCTGTTCCACCACCTAACCCCCTTCTTGTATGACAAATACGTACGGTACAAATTCTGACGATCAAAGAAAGTCAATGTTGCAAAAAAATAAGAAAACGAAGTAAAATAGTAAAATAATGACAGAATGCAAAACTGCAGATTGTTAACGAATTAATCAAGTATAACAAAGGCAAAAAGTAGTAACTTCAGCAGATCAGCCGTGGTATTGAAGAATAGAAAAAGAAGAAATCCCACAAAGTGATAATCTTATTCATTATATCTGTCATTTATTTAGTTACCTTTCCAAGTCCAGCTCTATGTTAAATATAAACTGCATCAAGAAAATTCTTTCTAAAACTCATTTCCTAATCAGATTATTTGCGTTTATCTGTGTGTGACATTTAAGAAACTTCCCAGTCAAAATTGCTACACTAGTCGTATAAAGAATACAATAGTAAAGCACGTATTAACTTGTAACGAATCGAAAATGAACAAAACTTTTAAAGTCTATTGATAATTTGCAGTAAATCGAGAGCAAAACGTAGTCTAGTCATTTAGGATGATTCAAGCCGAAGATAGTCAATATGCAGTTTTTCTCAAGTTCGATTGGTTAGTAGCGGATTCTAGTTTGTGGTACACGTCAAGCTACCTGAGCGTTCGTGGGCAGCATCCGCAACACCCTCCCTATCCAGCGCTATTTAATGGACGTTTCTGCCCTGGCGAGCAGCTAGATTCCTGGGTTTTGCTTACCGAATGCCTCCCGAGACACTCCGTCGTCTTATTTTAGCGGCCGCTATTGCATAAGTTTGACCACCACAGTTGCCATGTAGTAGTGTAGACTGAAAAGTACCATTATATATGTACTTACACCTACAACTAATAACTGGCAACGTCAACTATCAGAAGTTCTTTTCAACACAATTCAATACATACCACTTCTCAACAACTTTCGACACCTGCTGTACTGTACTGTTCAAGGGAAGCCATTTTAAGACCCTAGTGGGTCTTCTTCAGCCTTGATGGTATAATTTCTTGAGTCAGGTAGAATCAGTTCATCGTTCATGTTCATCGGCACGGAACCAGCCGTTGCTATTCGGAAAGGTAGCTTTCGTGTGGTTTCTTCAACACTCTTTCGCAGTTGTCATGATGATGTGGAGGCGTGGGGCCCACCGCAGTATATTTGGAGTGGTGTAGGCTGGAGCGAATTGATAGGCGATTATAGAACCTGAAGCCGATATTAGTAGGCGGTTCTTGGTGGGTGTAGTTGTTGACGTATCGTTGAAGGGCATTTTACTTCGGCGAGAATTGAATTTGGCTTGATTGCTGTTGTTGGTTAGGACGTCGGTTACTTGCGGAGGGTGCGGATGCGGGTAGACACAGCGGTAGATGTTTTGAGGCGGAGTTGGTTGGAGAGACGCGGCCGAAGTGGCGTCTAGGCGAAAATCTTGTTGTAGAGATCATAGACCTCTATGCGGATGAATTTGTTGTTGTTGTTAGGTGCTCACAGCCAAGATGGTGATGTGCCGATATATTTAGATGGTTGAGAAGGCCGATGTTGTGCCCGCGATAGGGGCGATGGATATGTTTAGATATTCATCGGCTGTCGCGGCGTTGTTGATTCTGATGGTCAGATGATGGTAAAGAAGTGAACAACCGTCGCAGAAGGAGAACTATGCACTCGCGAAATGTTGGCGTGACGACGCGGCATAGAAATGGTTTTCAGGGCCACACCCCTACTCGCGCGATGTAGAGGAGAAGTTCGGTAGCGGCCGCAAGGCACAAACGGAGACAGTGGCAAAAGCGACTTCGGGACCGTAAACCTACTAGCGCCGCGGCCCGGGACGCGTTAGGAGTACGGACACCCAGGAGAGCACGGAAATCAAATACTCGCGCCAATAGTCTGCCCCTAGGCAACGACGTACGCGGGTGGAAAGAGACACCGGCTCGATATGCAGGGCCATCATTATAATTGGCACCAAGATAGCCAAGCATACCGTACGCCTTCACCAAATTATCGCTACACACTGTAGATCACACAACGTTAGCACACTTACCTCTGCAGCGTTTCAGGACACCACCAAATGGAACAGCTACTTCGATATGATAATGTTAATATCGACTGAATAGGCACATAAGCGCCTAAGATTGCCGAAATTACATTCATAGTTGTCATCGACGCTGTTTAGCTGGCAGTGAATTCATTTTAAGAATTGTAAAATCAATGCTTGTGTTCAGTATCGGTGAAGGGTTCTTGGACGATCGGCAGGGAATATCAATTTCCATAAAGGCAAATGCAACACTTATTCAAACGTTTTTTGCTGCTCTTGCAGTTTGGCAGTGGCGATTCGTGGTACAAAAATGTCGGGGTTGCAGCATTTGTAAGTCTCATTGCAAAGCTACATATGATGGCCAGTTGGCATTCAACTTTCGAGCCACAGGCGTGTTCAAGTACGTGTCAACTTCGCGAAGACGCCTAGTGGTGCTTTCCGAGCATTCTTGTCCAGAAATGTAGACAACAGCGCAAGGCAAGCCCCTGAGTCGTCAACCTTATTTGAGATTGCAAGGAAAACATGAAACATGAAAACAAGAAACCCAAAGACTTCGTATACACAGTAGCGTGAGCCCGCTCAGCTGAAGGCGTCTTTTGGGCTAGCCCGAAAACCGATAACACACGGCTCACGTCGCGGCAACTCAGGATACGCCAACCTGAGTTATCGACATTGCAAAAAGCATACGAGACATCCTGGCAAACTGGATACCTAGCTACCTTTTTGTAACACAGCTGGAATGAGAAAGGTTACTCGCCAATGCGCAGCCGGGTAATGTAACCATTCGGTTTGCACATGTCTTATACCTACTATTCAGCTTATGAGTGCAAGTTCCAAGTACTTTGCCGGTAAGGCGTACTTGTTATGACGATGAGAGTGATGCAAACCTGCAAACTGCAATAATGACCGCTCTTGGAATGGGGATTTTTTTATTTGCAACTTACAATTTACACTTGTATCGAATACCAAGATTGCTGGGCCTGCTTTATTCCTATTTCCGAGAGGAATTTGAGCAAATGTAAGTATCAGATGTGTATCTGTAACGAAGAATATACAAAAACAAACTCAAGTGTACCGGTTTGCATCTTTACATTTTTTTGGGAGGGTGAGATTCAATTACTATAGTGCGATGAACTTGAATTCTGCTTTTGGGACTACATAAATTTTACCTAGTAGGTCGCGAGTCCGTTTTGACCTGAACAATTCATTTGTGTGAATAAGGGTATTGAAATATCTTCATACAGTTATCTCACAAATTATAACAACCAATACTAACGTTATCAATTTCGAGCTATCTACAAAATTATTTTGCTAAATCAGAAGATAATATGAAAACGAAATAAGAATTTTTCATCAACGCAACAGACTTAACCTACAAGTGTCTTGCTAGATTTTCAGATCTATCATCCGCAAACTTTTTATGGTGAGTGCCAGAAAGTATTTCACATAAATTAAATAGAATTAAAAATAAAATAAAAATTATTTAGACAACAGAAGAACGCTAATACCTAATAACGACTAAAAGCATCAACATTAAAACCATGTAATGTTAAGAGCAAAGATTAAAACATAAATATTATACCCTAAAACCAAGTTTTATTAAAAGATAACAGATGTTTATGATTCCAATAATCCTTAAATAATACAGAATGACAAGCATCATCTTCAATTATCCCTAATGTAAACAACTGGAACGAAATAATCAGTGAAAATAGAATGCTGTCAGCGCCTCTTTAAATTCGCTTTAGAAATTGCGTGCGTTTCAGCAGAGCAGTTACAAATCAAAATTATGCGAGATAAATGTGAAGGAAACAAGGGGGTAGAACATATTTTCTGGAACATAAAACAATTTTGTAAATACTCAAGAGAGCAAGTGCATGGAAACACTTTTAAAACAAATTTTAGGACAGCGGAACGTGTATAAACCTCAGTTTAGCACTTCCCGAAAAATCAATAATTGAAACAGTTCCAACCGTTATCGTTGTAACAGAAAACATGATGTGTCATTTTGGGCACATGTGGTCGACTACGGATGGAATTTGTATTTACAGAAGAGTACTTTAGAAGAGATGTGTGTTATTGATTTGTATTCTTTCGCTCTTTAAGTAGCTGATATATTGGAAAAGTTTCCGATTCTGGTATCTAGCGGAATTTAATACATAACGTTGCTTTCAAGTGTTCATTGACATTCTTGTTGTCAATTATATTAAAATGTAGCTTGCATTGAGTGTTAGCTTGTTTCCTAATTCATTACTAAAATAGCTTTGCTTTAACAATATTGAATATTTTTCATTTTATTTTTGCTATTTATATATCTAATGTTAGATTAGTTAAGATAGCAAACCGTCAATGTTTCGCTCAATTTTACTGGCCATTCTCTATTCTGCATGTAGTAATTCCTAAACCAAATTCACACGAGACCCCAACAGAGCCCTATAATTTTAGTTTTCGGACAACTACGATAATTTTAGGTTTCATTGTATTTTAGTGGCAGATTTTAACATATGGCCGTTAATTTCTTTTGTTTTACGTATGCCTTTTGTTAGGTGCTTTTTTGGCAGAACAAAAAACACCTATACCAATGTATGATTTATTTGATGGTACACTGTCGAATCAGAGCATACGGATTTCAGCTAATAAACTAAATACCCA